>OY725498.1:3316321-3345502 GCA_963281255.1 Aphrocallistes beatrix
GACCAGCAGTAAAGTACCAGGCTAAGTTTTTCTTAACAGTTTCGTAGGTCTAAAGGAGCAAAAACTATCAAAGATATGAATGCGAATTTAAATATTGCCGTGAGTTAACGTACTGTTGAGCGAGCACTTGCAAAACTCCAGTACAAGAAGGTCTTTCCGGTTACAACGTTCATGCTCCGAGAAGAACCGTATTAAAATAATTGATTGGGCAAGGAAATAAGAGAAAAACACTGGAGGAATGCTATCTTTTGCGATGAAGCTTCCTTGGTTGCATGGAGGTATAGTTAAGATGTGGACAAAAGCTGGAAAAAAACGCTGGCAACCAGTCCCTAAGCATAGCCAAAAGGTGCACATCTGGGGGCATTTTCTTCAATGGGAACTTTCCCTTATGTATATTCCGTCAGAATTTAACAGGTGTCTTATACTGCAAAATCTTACAATGGTATTTACTATCCCAGGCAAAGGTTTTCCAAAATAGCTGGTTTCTTGTAGAGGATAACAACCCTAAGCACACGTCCAAAGTTGTGAAGACGTTTAAGGAAGAAAATATGCCTCAAAAGTTGTTAGATTGGCCAAGTCAAAGCCCAGATATTAATCCAATAGAGAATTTATTCGCTTGGATTAAATATCAACTCAATAGGCTCCCGCACAGAAGGTCTACTACAGTTTCTGCACTTGAGTTCAAGTTGAACCAGATTTGGAATGGGATAAGTCCGGAATTTTAGAAACCATATTGGCATTATATGCCAAAAAGATGTAGAATGGTAGTAAATAATTGTGGATATCATATTAAATATTGAAATACTAACAAATAACTTTTCTTATGACTATTCGTTTCAGGATAAAGTACTATTTAATATATATACATATATGTACTTGAGAATTCTTTGATTCTAAATAATTATGTCGTCTTACTGTATATACTATATATATACACGTATATACTACAAGCGGCTTCGCTTGCTTGCGCTGCGCGGCTGGCGGACACTTTGTGTCCGCCGGAGGCTCCCTTCGGTCGCCTGGGGTCACATTGGTTCATTATAAGGGAAATAACACCTCTAAATATGTATATCTTAGTGTTTCGATATCACTCGAAAAATCACAAAATTTGTAAATTATAAAAATGTTGATGCGTAATGATGACGTCATAACGGAGTGATGAGTCATCATCTTTTGATGATAGTTGCATAATATGTGAGGTATGTTAGTATACAGATTCTCTTAAAATTTCAGCCTTCTATCTCCTATAATGGCTTAGTTATGCTCGAATAACTGTATTGCTTAACTTTTAAAATGTGACAATGACGTCATAATTCCATGATGAGTCGACATTTTCGTCTGAACTCAGAACTTAGTGGAGCCATAGCCAAAAGACTCCCGCATGCCAAAAATCAGCTTTCTCCTCCCGGCAGTTTCTTCAATCAATTCGTTACAGATATAGATATATATACTATATACACACACACATACACACATATACAAACATTAATCGAGTTTAATAGTAAGGATTTTCTAAGATTATATTTTCTCAGATTAATTCCTTCCTGAATTAGGAATTTCAAGAATTTCATTGAAAATTAGCAGTCGATGACCTTAGGACAGAGGCCTACCATCCGCAGTCTTTAGGCTTGTTGAAGCTCATAACAAAATAATCAAAACGTAAGTATAGCATGCTATCAGTATAGATCAACTAGATCTCATTACTATTTAGTTCCTCATTCATTAGCAAACAACAAATAATGGTTAAGCAAACAGGAGCAGAATGGCCAAGCAAATTGCAAGCTGCTGTGCTAGCTTCGAACATGTGTTGGAAGAGCTCAACAAACTACTCACCCTTCTATCTGATGTTTGGGAGAGAAGCTATAATAGTGAACATTTACTGGCGAACACTAACCTGGTGGTGATAGATGGTGAGAATAAAGAGGAGGAGTTAGACCAAACAGCTGAAGTAGATGCGTTCTCTCCCGGACCTGAAAATCAAAATGCATGGCTAGAGCCTCTGCTATACACTCGACCACAATCTCAATTTCATTCACCAAGATCCATACTTGGGGAGGGATATCTACTCGAGGGACTACTCCTGTACATATTTTTAGAGAGAATTTCAATTATATCGCATATTGTAATGTGATAAATGAATGTTTGACATAGACAGCAGACCTACTCTATCCAGACGGTTGGAAACTCCAGGAGGATAATTCAAGAATTCATAAATCCAAGCTCTCTGTCTCATACAAAGAGAAACGCGCAATTATATGCATAGATTGACCATCCTGCAGCCCTGATTTGAATCCTATAGAGAATTTATGGGATGTTCTGAAGAAAAGGATTCTAAACAGGGCTCCTAAGACCATCGAAGATGTCAAAAACTATGTGGATATATAGAGTGGGGAACCTTTGATCCTAAATTCATTGGCAACTTCACAAAATATATGCGTAAGCGGTGCGACCTTGTGATTGCTGCTCAAGGCAAAAATATTAACTATTAAACCATATCATATTTCATTGTTACTAAGGGGCCATAGAACCAAAATAAAACTTGAATGAGTATATCAACTTGAGTTATCAAGTTGCATTGTGTATAATAATTGTAAATAATTACGAAACAGACTGTGTACATTGATTGATATGACATGCTTTCAAAATTAATTTACTGTAATTTAGGCATTGGAGTTCATCGAAAATCAGTTATTCTCCATAAATGTGAATGAATTTCCACAACTAGTTATCCATCAAATAAAGTCCGACAATCCCATAATATTCCCCATTACGATCGAGTGGCAGAAAGAAAAGTGCGATTTGTTAGGTATCCAATTCCAACAGCAAACAGACCAGCACTCTAGCCTAGCGGGACAAGTGTTGGGAAATTTTGAGCCTTCGAGGTCCGCCTCTATTACTGGTGATGGTAACTGTCTCTTTTGATGTCTGTCTAAGGTCATTTCGGGGAGTGAGGAGGATCACGCAAAGCTCCGGGGAGAAATCTGCCGCTATATGCTCGGTGAGGCGAAAGACGAGATCAGTTGGTGTTTCAGTCAGGTTCTATCTAGTGCAATGTACGTCGCAGGGACATGGGGGAGTGATGTTGAACTGATGGCTGCCTCCACACTACTCAAGACAGACATCTATGTTGCCAATCGGATATATAGAACCCCGGACAGCCTCATTCCTGAAGTACGCTGGTTACGCATATGTGTGTCTAATGACAACAGTGAAGATTGCGAATCTACATTGCCAATTACCACGACCATTATGAACCTGTAACTGTAATGATGAACAGCCTAACTCCAAAATTCTATAAAGATGACAAATCCGACCAAATTATCAACATTGATTACCGCCTGTCTGCCACTTAAACCACCTTAATACCTCCAGCCTTTTACCCGATTGTTCCTCGCGTGCTCTACCGACTGAATCACTTCCAAAGTAATACTTTTCCATCACTCAACCATCTCAAGTGTATTGCGAGAAATGCAGCGCAACTGACGAGTCTAAGCCGAGACGAAACACAATGAGGTTATGAAGTACACGTGAGTTAATCATTTTGTCTGCTTGTCTGATGAATCAATAAGAATCCGACTGTGGTACAAACTCGCGCGGCGCGAAATTGGAAGTACATTTGCGCGGCGGTACCTCGACTTAAATGCTTTAACACTCCACTTGGAGTAACCATCTGGAGTTTGATGTCTAATGAATGTATAAGAGATAGACTCTGTCGACAGCACACATTTTACAGGCTCAACCCTTGCGTGTGTTGCCATTACCTGAATGCTTTAAAACATATATTCACTTGGGGAACCATCTGAGTTGAGGCTTGTCTGGTGAATTGACTGTAAACTCACAAAACATTACACACTTTACTCTAAAGCTGGAATATACCAACTCGCTGTCCAAATAAAATTCGTCCAAACTCTGGTACATTCCATCTATACATTACCAGTACCATACGGTATGGTGGAAATAGTTCGACTTTCCAAAAAAGGAAATAGTTCGAAAAAAACCCACCAAAAATCCTAATGCTAAAAAGTCGAACTATTTCCTAAATCCGCAATTCGAACTAATTCCTTTTTCGAAAAGTCGAACCATTTCTGCATTACGTACCATACATACACAGGAATGGATCGTTTATGAGCTCATATTCCTTAAGAGAGTAATTTAATCTTATCACAAGTTGGGTTGTATGGATCAGTAGGGATAATTAGTCATTCAAAAGCACTGAGCCTTTATCAAAATGGGTTTAATTAAATAATGGAGTTACTTTGTAAGATATGACGCGAAAATTATCAAAAATACTAAGCAATTTAGAAACAATTCACATCTTCAGTCGTATATTATATTAATTCAGCGAGTTAAAATCACACAGTAGCAGATATCCCTATTCTATTTCAATGAGTTAAAATCACACAGTAGCAGATATCATTCTACTATTTCAATGAGTTAAAATCACACAGTAGCAGATATCCTTCTACTATTTCAATGAGTTAAAATCACACAGTAGCAGATATCCCTAATACTATTTCAATGAGTTAAAATCACAGTCGCAGATATCCCTCTACTATTTCAGTGAGTTAAAATAACACAGTAGAAGATATCCCTGTTCCAATAATACAAGTGAGTTAGAATCACACGGAGTGAGTTAAAATTACATGGTATTTGAATATCCCTGGTCCAGTAATACTAGTGAGTTAAAATCACACGGTGAGTTAAAAACGCACGAAACAGCAGGGTTTTACTTGCTACATACTACCTTTTTATTTTTTTTGAGGAAAATAAAAGGTAGTAAGTACAGGGTGGCTCATAAGTTCTGATACAAGCTTCATTATGTATAAAATGATTTATACTCAAACTATCTTGGCTATTATGATCTTTAGACATTGTAATTCGAATATTCTCAATGATTTTAATAGATTTATCGAGGCTAAGACCTGGAGCTGTGTTTTGTATGGTGAGTTTTATGGGGGGAAAAATGTGTCCTGGCACGCAGCGAAAATCGAGAATCAAGGACTCTACTTCTGTAAAAAATGTCTTTATAATCGATGTCCTATGGCGATTTAGCACCAGATATTTTTCATCCATGGAAATATTTCATAAATCCATTGAAAGTTATTATTTCACGAGAGCAAATTAGGTATATTTTGCAAAATCACCCAAAATTGCACTTTTTTTTCATATCACCAAAAATCTGATCCAAATGGTTCTCAATATGTACTGATATAAACATCCTATATTTCTACAAATTTAGAGTGTTCGAGGGAAATGTGAGAGCCAATTTTTCGTAGAATTTGAAGACTCTAGAAAAATCATTTGAAAAGCAGTGGGTCCTGATACTGGATTTTCGCTGCGTGCCAGGACACATTTTTTCCTACTAAAAATCACCTTACAAAACACAGTTACAGGTCTTAGACTGGAAAAGTCTGCTAAAATCATTGAGAATATTCGATTTAGAATCTCTAAAAAAAAAGCAGTAAGTAAAACTAAATCTAAAATGGAGGAAAAAATAAAGTAGCAAGTAAACGGTTGGAAAAAAAAAATCCGTACAACTTTTTTTTTTTGGCCAGTTCTGGAATCCCTGCGAAACAGTACCAATAAGCAGTAGCAAATCTAGGAGGGAAAGGGGGCACGTGCACCCCTATCAGGAATTAATGTTAATATAGGGACAAGAAGAATGCATAGTATTGCTGAGTAGATCGCGGTCGAGTGGTGAACCGCGGTCGACTAGGTGAAACCTATATACATCTTTTATATAAATACAATTTGCTTGAATGAAATTTGCATTTTATCTTTTATAAACTGTCTGATTGTAGGGATGTTCAAATGCTGATTGTTGTGAAGCATGAATAGAGCAGGTGTTAGACTTGCAGAGTAGATTGTGTGACACATTTGAATTCGAAAAGTGATCTTCGGCATTTGAAGGTTGGTAAACAATGGAATAGTATGGATTAAGTCGACATATACAATCCATATAAAATTCTAGTTGTTAGGAATAAACAACAGAATTGTGATTTTTTCAAAAGTAATATTGGCGTAGGCAAGTTTACTCACCAACACTAATAAGATTAGAAATATTTTATAGAAATCTTAATCTAAACCAAAGGCCAATGACATTATCTTGTAAGGAAGTAAATTACCTAGGCTTAATCAAAATTGAGAATTACAAGTAGTTTCTGAATATCATTGATAATATATACTAAAAGTGCAGTTGCGAAGGTGGCACCAGACGAGAAAGGAGTTACTTAATTAATGGCAACTAGTGGTATAAGTCTACGGCCATATTACACAATATATTAAAATTTATTCCAAATTCTTAATTGGAAAATATAAAGTGGAATGAAGGATTGAGCGTTGTCCCAGTAACCCGAGAATCCGAATCTGAGAGGATATACTACATAAATAAATTAGTGTGTAAGCAAACACCATTTTAAATGCAAATTTTGAGACTAGCAGCAATTAATATCAATTATAAATCTTAAGTAAATGATCCTAAATTACTTTAACAAACCTCATATGATTGGATAGGAAAATCTGAATTGAATGACCATCTAATTTGATAAGTTTGATCAATAAGCTGAGAAACAATATTATATGGTGGAGGAAGATCTAGAAATAAATCCAAATTTAAAGGCTTTGAATTGTATTGTGTAAAATAGTATTTTGTCAGCATCCGTGGAATATGGAAGGATTATTCCATATTATTTTTCAGTGACAAGCACATGATACTACAAAAAGCACTCAAAATATCACTTATAATTACTTTTCGTAACATGACTAACAAATTTAGGTAAACAAATTCCTGTATGTATCCTTACTATTAAAACTCGATTAATGAAAAAGTTTTTGGTATCTAAAGTCACATGTAATCATAGTATAAAGATAAAATAGAAATTTAAACAATTTTTGTTTACAGCAATATATTATACAAGTACTTACTGGATTTCATTGATGTAAAATTGAGTTGTGTGAAATTACTTTCGCCAGCAGTGGTAGAACTTGAAATATGGATAATGTAACGATTCGATGGATCAAGCTTTAGAAGAACTGAATTGTTTGAGTGAACTACAATTTTGAGCATAAATCCAATCAGATTGTTCATTAGAAATTTGTAGACATATATCTATAAAATAATTATTGAATTATAGAATTAGAAAATTACAAATACTACGAGTATATAAAGTAGCATAAAATATATAATAAACCTTTTGTTCTATAATTTGTCCATATATTGATGATGAAATATTCCAAGAAATGCGAAAGCATGATGATTGAAGTAAATATACTTCTAAATTTGTTGGCGGTAACGGTACTAAAGAATTAGAATAAAAGAAATAAAATAATCATGTTGTATTGAAATAGACTACATATTAAGAAAACAAAAATAAGACAAATGAATAATACCAATTGAAAATATTTACAATCGGTTAATTTGAACAAACAAGTATCTATCATAAAATTGCTATATGACTTGATGGCAAAATAAAATGGATTTACACTTCAAAACTAAATTTTTTCAAAAATAATAGCCTACAGGAACATGCATTTTTAAAAGAACACTCAGTTTCATATAGGCAATATAGATAATTTTTGAATAATTTATTATATTGTAGGCGGCCTTTAGTCAATTTCGGCGAAATTTATACAAAGCACAAAAATTTGACAAAAGAAACAAATGCTAATGCGACAACATGTCAGTTTGTAATAAGAAGGGAGTAAGCCCAATATTAGCAGTTGTTTGAAATTACTATGAATATTAGAAGAGATTCTTACTCATCATTGTCAAAAACTACTTGTGTATCTTTCTTGACAAAATTTCGAAATATTACCAATTTAAGTTTTTATAAAGTTTTAGGACACCCAAATATTCCTTCAAAAATTTTTCCAATCAACAATATATGACCAAAGTTTTTAATAAATAATATAGGTGAAAAAGTTACAATAGATTTCAAATAACTAACAGGTTGTATTGCTCTATAAGGATTTTCATCTATATTATTAATACTATCAGCTAATAATAGTACTACGAAACAGTGCCGCAAAATGGTTGAAATGTGGAAATAGCCATTTTTTCAAATATATCATTATATTTCAACCTTATATAGGTTATCTTAGGCAAGAAATCACGTGGTGGGTACATAATTTTGCTATCATGAAAATTAAAGGTCAATTTTGGTAAATTTATGGGTTTGTAAAAAATAATTTTCCGATTTAATTATATAATTTTGTGTTCAGTAGAATGGTCTACTTTGGCCCTTCAAATGCACGCGAGAATATCTCGGAAATAGTTTTCAAAGGAAATTTTCTTGCTAGACATGTACGAATTCTGGTGACATATTTGTGGCAGGATCCCAGACCTTCTCACCGTTGTATAGATCAATCAAGTCTGAAGAATGGGCCAAAATATGCACAGTTCGGGATATGTGTGAAAATTGTACTTCAAGAATTGTCTCATAAGCTTCCTTGAAGAGACAGTCGATTACTTCCGTATTGATTTTTTGGCCACTGTTATATATACGTAAAATTGGCCAAATTATTATATAAGGTTTCAATCACATCATGCAGAATTGTCAAAAATTTGAAGTATAGATTTCGTAGTATAGATTCGTCTGGATTTCTCATTATTATACTGTTTTTATTATTTAGCGGAGTGAGTGAATTAACAATAATCATAATATTATTTAAAATAATTTATAGTATATCGTATAGCGTGTGATAGAAAATTGGATTCAAACACCCATTTATTGATTGGCATGGTTCAAAGAAATCAAACCTTTTGACTCCGTTATTCTACTGTAGTTATTGGCATAGTGTATAATTGCATAGGATTATTTAATATTAACAAAATAATCCCAATTATTTATTCATGGTAACTGAATTTTGATAATTATAGCAATATTTAATGGAATGCATGCAAATTTAATTTAGACAAGCGCGATTCGCTTGCTTACGCGGAGACTTTGTGTCCACCGGAGGCGCCCTGTTGGCCTCTGGGGTTACATTGATTAATTATATGGAGATAACATCTCTAAATACGTCTGTCCTAATGATATAATCGATATCGCACGAAAACTCCACAAATTAGTCAATTTTTAAAATTTTGATACGTAATGATGATGTCATAACACAGCGATGAGTCACCATTTTTTGATGATAATTGCATCATATGTGAGATATATTAATATACACATTTTATTGAAATTTCAGCTTTCGACCATAACTCATCCATTTTAGGTCGCCTTCTACAATAGACAGGGCAAATTCCACAACCATTTGATAAACGTCACTACCAAACTTTTCTCAACTGATTCTACGGTAGTTTTTCACGTAGAATCCATTTCTGCTTGGGAAATTTTTAGATCGGGCCTCAAAAAAATTTTTTTTACCTGGTTGACCGGTGACCGTTTTTTTGGTTCGCCGGTAATGAAAACTGAGATTTTACCTTTAAAATTACTCCAAATCAATTTTTTAGTGTCATATTCGAGCTCAGCATCGAATTCCCGTAAATTTGATATATATATATTGATCATATTTCTACAGAATATTTTGTCTCCCTCCCTAGCAACGCCCTGGAATGTGAAAAATTCCGATCTCCAAATTTTGCAGAAAACATGTCGAATTATCCCTTGTTTTTTGACTAATTTAAGAAAATTAAGCTAAAGTAGTAAAAAGGAAATATTATTTGAGCTATATTAAGTAAGATTTTCATTCATTTTGTACATATGTAGATTATTTTTTGATTAGCAATGGCAGCTCAACCATTTCTAGCAGCTCATTCTACCGAAAGCACCAGGTGCTTGCTTTGTACAAAAGTCATTGGTGATAAAGAGACGAACCAGATCATTGGCGCATCTGGCTTAAGCACAATAAAAGAAAAAGCATCTCTGTGGGCCAAGGTTCAAGTAGCTGATGGTGATGAACCTTTTCAAGAATTTACTTGTGTGCAAGAAAGAATCACGAGCACGACCACAAAGAGTTTTCAGGCTCATTCGAAATGCAGGTTGATGTTCAGAACACATATAGAAAGGAAGCAAAAAGTGTAGGGTATTAAAGAAGACCCTGAAGTAATGGATGTGGATATACCTAAAGAGATAGCTGAAAATGACAATCAAGATAAAAAGAGACTCTCTGAACGAGTTTTCAAGAACAAAATTTCATATTTTTCATCTGTAATAACAAAACAAGTAAAGATACCAAGCCTTATGCTGATGGTGGCCTTGGCCGATGTTCTGAAGACAGAACTTTCAAGAAACTACACGACCAAATGGATTTACGAAATGTACCTGGAGACAAGTTTGAATGTGCTGCAAAGAGACTTAATCTTCTTTTGAGCGGACAGTCATTTGATGTATTTGCTGTGAATGTATACTATCATAGAAGCTGCTACCTCTCATTTGCAATACCCTACAAAAGTAAAGAAACTGTACTGGAAAAAGATCAAAAGACAAAAGTGAATGTGCTGAAGAATAAAGTTAATGAGGAATTTATGATATTGGTTGAGAAGAAAGTTATCAAGGATAAGGAAGCTTATCTGATGACAGATTTGCTAGAAGACCATGAACATTTGAGCACAGAAAATGGGTTGCAAGAGCCATGTATTAAGTACACCTACGAGTTGAAGATCAAATTACAAGACAGGTTTGGAGAGCAAATTTCATTTTACAAGGCTGGGAGAAATTTGGTAGTCCATTCAACATCGGTGAATCCTTGCATGTATGCTGTCTCAACTTTGAAAGGTGCCGGCCTTCGCGATGATGACCTCACAAAAGCATTTGCAAACATGATAAGACGAAAGTTGAAAAAAGAGTCACGTGAAGAATGGCCAATAACAGTTGAGGAACTGATTTCAAGGATTGACACAAGTAGACCCATGACATGCCTTTATAATGCCATTGCTTGGACTGTTAACCCTCAGTCTGCAAAGAATGAAAAAGGCTATGTGCTAACTAGTAGTACATCTTCAGCTCAGAAGATTTGGTCTGTTGCCAGTGATTGGGAGTCCTTGGTTACACATAAGAGGTCTGTGAAAAGTACTGCTTTGAGCCTGACTATACATCGAATGACTGGCTCAAAAGAAGTGTCCAAGCTTCTAAACAAATGTGGTCATTGAGTTTCCGATCATGATGTGCGTCTGCTGAATAACACATGGGTACAGCAAGTAACTAAGCAGTCCAGACGTAAGATTCCCTCTGGATTTGTGAAAGGAAGAGTCGTGCATGTCACAATAGATAATTCAGATGGAAGACAACAGACGTTAACTGGTTCACACACAACGCATCATACAAACGGGACCCTGTTTCAGAATAGATTGCAATCTGAAGATGGAAATGTAACCACTGGTGAAGTTCAACAGAGGGAGGAAAACCTTACGCTTGTTGATTCTGAATTAACAGAAAGAGATTATGGAACATACAGAATAGAGAAAAGAAAGAGCCCCCACCTATATCAGAGTATGAAGATTCTAAAGAACATGACTTGCTGGACTGGTGCCTGAAGCGTGACATTACATGGGTTATTGTTGCTGCACTTGGAGACCAAGTGATCAGTCAAGATAGAGAAAGCAACATACCACCTGTTGGGTCTTGGACCATCTTCATGAAAGCAGTGACAACCTCAGAGACTACCAAATCATTGGTTGAATACATGGAAGTTGTGCCGCTACCACCAAATGACACGGTCTGTAAATGGTACCTGGATCTCCTGACTGACATGGCAGATGACTTTGGACTACAATGCATATTTGCACACTCAGATGAAGCCATATATTGTAAGATGGTAGCCTTGCAATGGATTAACGAAGGAAAGTATAAAAAAGTGGTGAATCTTCTTGGAGGCTTTCATACCATCATGGTGAAACTAAAAATCATGTACAAAAAGTATGAGGCATTGGGTTTCAGAGACTGGTGGGTAGATGCAGGAGCGATCGCGGAGGGATCAAGTGTACAGGCTATAGAAGGTCGTCATTACTTTCGTGCAATTCGACTGCACAAGCAGTCATTTGAGGCACTCCTAAGATACAGAATCAAGAAGATGGGGGATGTGTCAGTGTTTGGAGCAGATTTCAGGCACTCACTCGAATTGCTGAGATGTATCCCTTCAACAATGGAACTTGATATCTTCATTTCAAACCCAGAATTTGAGAGATTATTTTCCGAGTTAATGTCTAGTAACAGTGGCACAGAATCCGAAATGATGATTGAATATCTGAAAGATGTTTCAGCAATGCTTGCATTGATCAGTTCAGTACGTGAAAACTACATTGAAAGACACATACAAGCAGAACGAGCATTACTACCTCAACTGTTCGCCTTTGGACATTTCAATTATGCAAGGTACCTTACTTACCAACATGTGACACTTGCAAATTTGCACCAGACTAATCCAGCAGCATGGAAAGAACTGAAAGAGAATGGGTTTGGAGGGAGTTTTACTGGTGCTCCATTTTCCACAGTTTATGGGGACTTCATATCTGAGGTGACTGTGAACAGAGAGGTCAAAGTCAGGGGTGGTCCCATGAAAGGAGGCTTCAGTACGTCACTCACTGCAGAAAATGCCTTCATCAAAACCAGTCATCTGATGGCCAAAGTGAGGAAAGCACTGAGAGATAAATTCAGCATCATGACAACTTCGACACACAATGAAACTACACAAAGAGCTAAAAAAGAACATGAAAAAATAGTAGAAGCCCTGGTTGACCAGATGTCCAAGTACATGGATCCATTCGCAGCAGGTGTGGCAAGGCACTTCAAGACTGGTGAAGTCATAAATGAAGAAGTTGTGAAAGGTTTGTTGCAATCTTCGAGAATAGGAGAGACTTTGCTGTTGAAGTTCGTAGAGGAGAGACTGAAAAGAAAAGGGGAAGATCGTGTTAGTTTCTTCAAACCCATACAGATTCAAAAGATAAAAACTGGATTAGGAAAACCAAAGAAAGAATCAAGAGTTGTTAACATACTGAAAGAGGAAAAGCAGGCATTCGGCTGTCTAGTAGGTAAAGCGACCATCGCAAGGGAAGCTCACTCGTATCCTTTGACATCTGTACCATTAGCGCTTTCAACAGAAGATAAAGACCTGAGGCAAGGATCAAAAGCAATGCTACGGAACCATATGATCACAGAGGCTGAGGCAGTGAGCGAACAAGCCCCCATCAGGGCAGAGTGGATAATTGATGGAATGGCTGCTGTTCAGTCTGTTTCCCCAAAGGAGACATGGGGAGAATATGCTGATAGTCTACCCCCCTTCGATTTTGCATTCCACCAAAGATGTTGAATCCAGCAAAACTAGTGATAGTCATGGATACATATGGGGTATCCAGAATCAAAGGTTTGACACAAAAGAGAAGGGGTCATGCAGGGAGGAAGGTTAAGATCACAGGAAAGGGGCAATCTATGCCACAGGGCAGAGACTGGAATACCTTTCTAAATAGTGGTGAAAACAAAACAGAACTGATTTACTTTCTTGCTAATTACTACAAGTGTGATTCAGTCAGATCAAGCTTTGACACTCCACTAGTATTTACAGAATCCAACAATGCTTGGTTGATCACGTCTGAAGATGTACTTCTCTTAGAGCAATGCAACCACCATGAAGCAGATACAAGAGTTGTTCGTCATGCATCATTATCAGAAAGGCCTGTTGTGGTTGTTGCTGCAGATACTGATATATTTGTTTTGCTTGTGTATGCTTTTAGCAAAGTTGATCCTGCTGAGAAATGGTACATGAAAATAGACAAAGAAAGATATGTGGACATTGGTGATGTTTATAAAACTGATGGGAAGGAAGTATGCCATATATTACCTGCCTATCATAGTGTTAAGTGTACAGGATGTGACACAACCTCGTATCCCTACAAAGTTGGAAAAGTGAAACCATTTAGGAAAATGGTGGCACATAGCAAGTTCACTCTGCTGCCTTTAATGGAAATTCTTCCAGTCTCATTTCAACACCTTAAGAACATGCTCATCTTCATGCAGACAGTCATGTACCCAGGAAAGGATGGGGAAGACTATGTGGAAACGCGAATCAGAATGTATGATCAACAGAGGGTGAAATCAAGTTTAGGTCTTCTTCCTGACAAACATAGCTCGCTGGAACATCTGAAGAGGTCTAACTTATAAGAATACATCTGGGGACAATGTCTTAAGCAAGATATAAATTATCCCATAACAGAAGACAATGGCTGGCAAAGGACAGAGGATGGTCTGGCCCCAGTTTGGTTCTCCAGTTCACAGTTTCCACCAAGCCTGTACAGAAAACATATGAGGAAATTAAAGTGTGGAGAGGAAGCTGATGATGAGAGCTAGGAAATTGAAAGCAGGCAACAACGACTTCAACCTCCAAAAATGAAGCAGAAAGTTGCAACATCATCTACATAACATCTTGCCCTGTCTACAACGTAAAATGGCTGAGTTATGGTCGAAAAGCTGAAATTTCTAATTATAAGAATGTGGCAATAACGTCATAATTCCATGATGAGTATACATTTTCGTCTGAGCTCAGAACTTAGTGGAGCCATAGCCAAAATACTCCCACATGCCAAAAATCAGCTTTCTGTGCCTTGTAGTTTCTTTAATCAATTCGTTACAGATATCATCACAATTATCGAGTTTTAATAATAAGGATTGATTCTAGGTTTATTTTTTTTAAGATTGCGGTTTCTGCCCAGCCCATTTCTCATTTTCAATTTAAAGTATAATGTATATACTTACGAAAAAATCATTTTAAATGCCCGCGGAAGCATCTAAACTGAAAAATTCTTGCAGTTTAAAAAAATCATTGATAATTTCGGACATTTTAGACCGATCCATGTATTTCAAATAAAAAATATTGGATTATCTTAATTCCTGTAACAAATAAAGTGAATTGCAAGTCATTATATTCAGTACCACTGCATAATTGGATATTATTTGTTTCAGAGTTAATTTCAAGAAATTCCATAACACTTGATTTCGAAAAAAATCGCCTCAAAAAAAGTAAGTTTTTCAAAATAGAGAAATTAAGATTTAATAAAGCGTTTTATTTTTGTAGGGATAATTCAATTCAATTTCGAATATAAATTCTGATAATTTACTAGATTGTAGCTAAATAGGCACATAAAAATCACTTTAATTGAAACATCTTGGAAAAAGCCTATTTCCACATGTTGCGGCACTGTGGCTATGTATGTCTAAGTTAGCTCTAGTGAAGTTACTACAAGTGCGTTTCATAATTATTGGCACTACGCAAACTCATTCTTTGTCTCAGTTTTTGTCAAAATTCCAACCACAGTTTGCTGCGGTATAGCAATGTTTTCTTCTATACAGCTTAATTTAGTAATAGAAATATCTAGGCATGTATATATCTTGTAGTTGTGCAATTCTTGTGTATTTGTTCAAGGGATTCGGAAAGATGTAGGCTCTGAAAGTCAGAATTAGGGGTGTGCCAGTGATTACCCACAAAAATCAAATTTCTCGAGAAAAGGTACAATTGCTAGAGGTTAGCGATAAAATTGATTAGAAAGGGTAATCCTATCTAAGAATAGTGTATCGATATTTGAAGCAGAATTTACAAATAACAGCCTATGAAAGGTCAAAATCTGCAAAATTGGCAGAATATCATAGAAAAACGATTATAATTTTGCATAGAGAAGAAAGATTGGATAGTTGATGATTGGAAACGAACCTTATACAGATCACCGTTTTCACTTACCCAAAAGGCAAATGACAGAATCTGAGAAATGAAATGTCAGAAATACCGAATGTCGAAACTGTCAACTATTCCCCACGAGTCATGAACTGGAAATGTTGGGTTTTCAAATCGATCGCTGCCCCACGGGAGATCTTCCACTCAGCTAAATAAATCTAACCTTCTACAGAGTGTCATCCCGATTTTGCTCTAAAACCACGAATCCTGACACAACTTCGGTTGGGATGTGAAAATCCCGCTTTTGCATGTATAGCGAGTTACAGTAATATATAGTGCGGGATAGTCTGTGAATATTGAATTATGTGGCAAACATGTCAACTAAGACATTGATTTCAGTAATAAGTACTAATTTTATCCGACTTTAAATATTCTTAAGTGAATCTATATGAGAAATAACGAAAATTTTATTAGAATGATGTTTTTAAAGAGAAAATATTATAACGAAGAAATTTTAAGAGAATGTGTATATTAATATTCTTCACATGTAATACAGCTATCATCAAAAATGATGACTCATCACTCTGTTATGACGTTATCATTACGCATCAAAAATTTAAAAATTGACAAAATAAAAAATTTCGAGTTATATCGATTTTAACAGTAAGACATACAAATTTTGAGATGTTATGTGCTTTTATAACAATAAACAGTTTATTTATAAGCATTTAGATTGGCGAATATTCCAAAAACGGCGATTATTGGCGGAGCAATAATATTTCTGGAAAGTGAAAATATTTAGTGTTTTACATCCAAAGGTTGCTTAGGCAGCTAGAAAGTATAAATAAATTCCATGCTTCTGTGAAAATCTTAATGCCCACAGCCTTGAATGTTCAATTATTCAATAATTTTTGCATATCTTATAGGCATCTGACAATATGCCGATTAAATAAATCAAAGAATACCTTACAGATAATTATTAAACCTGACCCTCCCTTGCTCAAAGAGTATGGGATTCCATGCTAGATTTAATCAAGGATTTAGAGATTGACCATGTATTTATCATGCAGAAGAGGAAGTATATGCCAAGCTATGCCATATACTGTAGAAAAAGAAATTTGATGCAAAAATAATTGCTCTGCAGAGCAAGCGTTTGAAGGACGTCACTATCTCCGATGCATGCGTATTTGGAAAATGCTTTGATGCATTAGTTCAGTTCCGCATTGAACAAATCACAAAGCAGTAAAACGAAATTGACGCGATGACTTAAAAAAAAGGTCAAAATTCAAAGCAAAGAATCCTTGAATCAGATTTTATCACTTGATTCTTTCAGTGCCCTGGTCTCTGATGTTCTTAGTTTCAAAGAAGGCACTGAAGGACATTTCACAATAATGTACCTTAAAGATGTATTCACAATGCTGGAGATGCTACCTGCAGTGGGATAAGGAGATCTATGGAAGCATATTGAGGCTGAGCGGGAAAGGCTCTCACCTACCTTTGCATTCAATCAACGAAATTATGCCCGTTATTGTAGCTACTAGGATGTTTTTCTCCAGAACATGTGCACAGAGAACAAATTAGCCTTTTAATACTAGTCAGAACGGGGTTTTGGTGCGAGCGTCTCCGGGGGAAGGTTTACATCTATTGATGGAGACTTGATTACGGAGCGTTTTAGCAAACCTTCTAAGGCTCCTGCAGGTCGATTCCGTACTGGATTTGACATTTCTGCTGTGAACACATGGGTGCGTACTATTCATCTGCACTGTAAATTGCGTGAAAAATTTCGCAATATGGTTGCAAACAAAACTTCCTTAGAACATAAGGAATTGCGCAATGGTAAAAAGAAAATCACAGTAAACAAGCGACAAAACAAAAGAAACAACTTGTTTTATACAGGATATATCCGTTTTCATATGACAAGCTAAGATCATTTGTCACTGGCGTTGAAATTCCATCGAATATTGTGAATGATATGATGGGAGCTGCAAAACTAGGAAGCAGTATGAAAATATCTTGAAAGAATGTCTTGTTGATGGCATTAAGGACAGTTTTGAGCAAATTTTAAGAAAAAACTTTGTATCGGAATAGAGAAAAGGAAGAAAGCACCTAAAGCACTCCAGGTCTTGAAATAGGATAGGCAAGCTTTTGGATTGATTATCTATGAAACCAAGGACAACGTTTAAAGAATTCATACTGAGCCATAGCCTACTTTAATAATGCCTCACAGTAAAATTACCAAGGATGCGGTAATAGCCGAATGGATTAATACACGATTAGCCTAAATCAGTGTTTCCCAAACTGGGGGTCGCAAACCTCATACAATTGGAGAGGACCTCAAACTTAACTTATTTTTGGAAAATCCAACTTATTTTTGGAAATGAATTCGCCAAAAAAGTTATCATCTATCCCTCTTTCTAATAACACCGTCGAGCGAAGAATTTCTGATATGTCGGATAATATCCTGAAACAAATTGTGAAACAATTACTCGTTTCTCCTTTTAAGTTGTTTTCTTTGCAACTTGATGAATCTACAGATATTTCATCATGCTCACAATTAATGGTATTTGTCCGTTATGTTCACGACTATAAATTTAAGGAAGAGTTTTTGTTCTGTCATGAACTTGAAACCACAACAAGAGCACAGGATGTATTTGATTTGATCGACAACATTTTCATAGTTAATAAACTCGAATGGAAGGATTTGTGTGGCGCTTGTAGTGATGGAGCACCAGCTATGCTTGACTCGCGTTCAGGCTTTCAAAAGCTGGTCAAAGACAAATCACCAGAAGTCACAGGAGTACACTGCATGATCCAATAGACAAGCGCTTGCTAGTAAAACTATGCCATCACAGCTTTTAGAAATGATGTCTACAATAATAAAGATAGTAAACTTTATCAAATCCAGTGCACTTAACACTCGTCTTTTCAGAGAGCTATGCGAGGACATGACCGCTAGTCACCAAACTCTACTCTTTCACACTCAAGTACGATGGCTTTCAAAGGGGAATGTTCTTAAACGAGTCCAAATATTACTTCCGGAGATAAAAGTATTCCTTGACCAAAATGCGAAACATGAATTTTTGGCAATGATCTCAGATGAGAAGAGCGAGGTGCATCTTGCTTACCTTGTCGATATTTTTGATCGCATCAAGTCTAAATCTCTCTCTTCAGGGCAAAAATAAATACATTTTTGATTTGAATGAAAAACTAAATGCTTTCTAAATGAAACTTCAGAATTGGAAGAGAAAAATTGAAAATGGAAACATTTGTATGTTCGAAGGGTGATCTGAACTTGTCGAGAAGAAAAATATCGAGCTAGACGAGGGCATCAAAGGTATTATCATAGAACATCTTACAGCTATGGAATCTGAATTTTCCCATTATTTTCCTGAATTGGGTGACATCGAATTTAAATTACTCAGAAATCCATTTATTGTATCTCCTCAAACAATACCTGATAAGAATGACCGGGCTCAGAATGAATTAATAGAACTTATTAATGATGGATCTGCCAAGGAAGTCTTTGAAAGAGAAGAATTGAGTACTTTTTGGAGCTTGATGAAAGATTCATATCCCACATTGACAAAAATTGTGCTGCAAAAACTTCTACCATTCGCGACAACTTACCTCTGCGAATCAAGTTTTTCCACCCTTCTACAGCTAAAAACTACCACTAGGAATAGGTTAAAAGTGGAAGATGATCTACGTTGCGCACTCTCTACCACAGAACCTGAAATACAAGAGTTAGTTAAGCAGAAACAACTGCATTCCTCTCATTAGAAAACTTTCATTAGAAATAATATTATATACCATGTCATTATACTTAAGCATGAATTGAGAGTTATTATATGATCCTCGTTAAGTTTGGGGGTCGCGAGGTTTTTGTTCAACTAAAAGTGGGTCGCTAAGTAAATAAGTTTGGGAACCACTGGCCTAAATCGTTAATCATGTAGGATAGGCATTAAGAATGTATTACCAGCATATATAAACATGGCATCAAAGTACATATATCCGTTGTCAAAATTTCAATTATTCATCATATCATTGAGGAACAGGTCATTTTAAGCACGATTTTGGCAATTTGCTAAGCTGTTTTAAGCCTACTTCTAAATGCTATTAAGGTAGAATTTTTGTGTAGAACTAAGATTAGTACAAGTTGTTTGAAAAATTTCGAATTTTTCAATGGAATGTTGTTACATTCCTACGTTGCTATGGTAAATCATTTTGATCAGTTTGAGCCATATCCTGCAAACTGTATGAACTAGGTCTTGAATTTTGATCGTATTTGATAGGCAATTGGCTACTTCCTATTAGATAATAATACAATTTAAACTTCTAAATTCACAGACTATAGAATTATGCGACAATTTAGTGTTTTGGTCACATTCTTAAAATCAACCCATAACTCAAAACTGTTGAATTTAGAAGCCCAAGCTGTATTATCACCTAATAGTAAGTAGTACATTGCCTATCAAACACGATCAAATTTGAAGACCTAGTTACTACAGTTTGCCCGAAATGGCCCAAACTGACCAAAATGCTTTACCATAGCAACGCAGGATGGTAACAACATTCCATTGAAAAATTATAAAATTTTCAAATCAAGTACTAATTTTGGTTCTACATAAAAATCACACTTTAATACCATTTCGAAATAGGGGTAAAACAGCTTAGAAAATCGCTAAAATTGTCCTTAGAATGACCTTTTGCGCAATGATATGATGACTAATCAAAATTTTCCAACGGATATATTTACTTTGATACCATGTTTATATATGCTGGTAATACATTCTTAATGCCTATCCTGCATTGTTAACGATTTTAGGCTAATCGTGTATTAATCCATTCGGCTACTACTTCATCCCTAGTCCATAATTTTCAGGCTACTGTGAGGCATTATTAAAGTAGGCTATGACTGAGCCTTATTGATTTTGTCAAAACACAAAAGGAACCAAAGTCATCTTGCATAGGAATCATCAACGACACTTACAAAGATACGAGCGTGAAAAGGAACAACACAAAAGAGAAAGGAGTAAGCCCTAAGAGTCCACATTCAAAGTGTCGACAAAAATAGCGCTGGGATGATTTTCTTCACCGAGGCGACAAAATGGAGGATATCCTTACTACTAAAACTCGATTAATGTGTATATACAAATATACAGGGTGGCCCATAAGTTCTGTCCCAAAGCTTTATTAACCCTACGTTTCCCAGGAATGTTGAATTGAAAGTGAATTGAAATTGAAAATGAAAGTGGGGTTTTTCTATTTATACCTTGACCCAGAGTAAACGTAGAGTTAGGTATAAAATTTCTTATACTCAAACAATATTAGTTATTATTGTCTTTAGAGATTGTAATTCGAATACTTTCAACGATTTAAAAAGATTTTTCGAGTCTGAGACCTAGAACTGTGTTTTGTACGGTGAGTTTGGTGAATAAAAAATGTGTCCTGGTTCGCAGCGAAATTCGCGAATCAGAGGCCACTGCTTTTCGAATTATCTTTCTAGAGTCTTCAAATTCTCGGAAAAATAGCCCTCACCATAGCATTCTAATACACTAAGGCAATGGCGCAGACCTTTTTTTCTGGACCATGGATTGGTTAAACGAGCTAAGTGAATTTATCACTAATTATCAATTTAACATGTATTCGCTTTCTATTTGTGCACCACACTTACTAAAGTCATACCATTGAGCCCAAAAGGTTAAGTACTTAATAAATGAGCGATTATAATCATAATATTAATTGCAAACAAACATATACATTCGAAATAGATTCATAGCACAGCACGGCAAGACTAACAATATATACTAAGTAGGAATAATCATTATTGAAATGGTGAATTACATGAATTAAAATTTGTAAACTGAAGGATGTTATGAAGAGAAGATAATATTCTAGATTAGGAAGATCAAAACGTTGTTATCCCGTTAGACATCGCTTCTCTTTCTTCATCCTTTATCCGGTCTTGTCACACCATTCCTACGAAAGAGAAGAATTATTATACTTCATAACAACACAATTCTCACACATATCAATCCATTTGTCATCAATTATGATTAAAATTAATACTAGTAGTTTAGTATGAGTTGAACAGGGATAAAACTGTTTTCGAAGAACTTCAGAATTAGCAATTTGATGAAAGTTTTATCGATAATACAAGTAGTAACGCAGTCGATAACAGCAATATATGGATACATAAGTGACCCCTGTCTAATAAATCTACGATAATTTATTGAGATCCCTTATCAGTTGTTAAATAGGTTAGATTTTTGCATAAGAGAAAACTGCACACCCAGCCACGTTATTTGGGTACTCAATTTGTGAATTATTATATATATTTCATTAAATCCCTGCAAATTATTCAAATATTCATTAACCCTTGAAAGCATTTGGGATTTTTCTATTTATAGTAATAACCCCAAACTTATATGGCTTCCCCATTGAAAATGGCTTAAACCGGAAATGACGCAACACATTCCTGTGGCAAGTGTGGGTTTTAAGGGCTATGACTACTGTTAATTCAGCTCTAAAAAGACCTTCAGTGGGGATGCGGGCAGGCGTTATATCATGATAATTATCTCAATATTTTATAATATAATCAAGGCTGATAATTTGATATATAATTGGCTACAAACATTTAATTCACGCATTGAAGTCTCAATAACCATCAATATATTGAAATGCTGGTATATCGACTCGATCTCTAGCAATAAATCATTGTACCTGAAATAGAATGGGATACTGATCCCAAATGACAATATATGCGGTAGCTGAATATTGATGAGGGCGAGGAGAAACACGGTCCTAATTAAAAGTCCAATACTAGGATTATTGGATTGTTGTTTAATCGAAAATAATTGAGATGATTGGATAATTCAAGTCGACGTTCACTATCCAAAATTTGACAATAAGAAATATTATACAGTCAGGGTCGCTTATTGTGAACCACCAGGGGACCAACAAATCTGTTCATAATATACTTCATATTAAGCGAACTTGATTCAATACAAATCCTATCTAAAAAATGAAATTGGGACCGGGAGGTTAGTTCAAAATAAACGAATGCTCATAATAAGCGACCCTGACTGTAGTTTGAACTAAATATCTGACAATATAAGCCGAAATGATGTTTTATTCAGTTTTAATGGATCATTTTGTATTCGAACCTGTTAGTAAATATAGGTCTCTGAAATAATTATCTTAATTTAAAAAAAATAGTTATTGGACACATGAGCTATCCAGGCGTTTCGTAGGTCGAGCGTCGAGGTAGCTAAGCTAAGAAAGAATATCTGAAAATGAACTAAGAACTTCTCTACCTTTTCTTCGTTGTCAGTTATGCTCTTAGTAGAGTAGGCAGATTCCATCAGCAATCGTTCAGTATGGTCCAAAGATAGTCTCTTAGGCTTGGAATTCCATTCAGAAAGATAGGAAGGGTAGTCGGGGAATGTACTGGGTACTCAAGTTTCTTTAGAGCTATTCTATCCTGGAAACGAATCCCGTCATTGTAGGTAATGGTTCTCTCGATGTCATCTGGTTTGAAATAATGTATACATACCTAAACGGTGTGTAGAAGTGTAAATGTGACAATCAGTTAATACGTATAACACATAAATGATAGAAACTTACTCACATTAGCTTGTTTACTTCCTAGTCTTTCCGTGGGCGTGGAATTACCCTAAACGATTCTTTGGGAAATGAAAAGCAGAGGGATATTCTGCTTCACTTTTATAATTGGACTTGCAGCTTGGAACAACACAGGACATGTCGTTCCGGAAGAGTAATAAGATTGATGTTTATGTGGAGTGTTTCGGATCAACTTTGAGTCGTGTACAGGAAAAGACAGTGATTTGTAAAACTTCACAACAAGGTAGCAAATAAATATATAATTCATGTGGTTGATTTTAAAACAAAACAAGTAAGTAATATGTTAATATATAAGCAATATGGTTGCTTAAAATAAGTTTAGCCACAAATTCTCTACAGTGCCATCCTCGAACCAATTTGAAGAAAATCGATGCAGAATTAATGAAAAGGATCATTATATAATATACAAAGTTATATACCAGCATAATCTAACCATTTTCAGAAAAATTCTTTTAGCTCGTTTAACCAATCCATGGTCCAGAAAAAAAGGTCTGCGCCATTGCCTTAGTGTATTAGAATGCTATGCCCTCACATTTTCCTCGAACAATTTGTAGAAATATACGATTTGAAGATCAGTGCATTTTGAGGACAAATTGGATCAGATTTTTGGTGATGTGCTAAAAAGTGTCATTTTAGGGAATTTTGCAAAATATACCTAATTTGAACTGCGAATGAATAACTTTTCTTAGGTCTGAAAATGAATTCAGTGGATTCGTGAAATATTTCTATGGTGAATGAAAGGTATCTGGTGTTAAATCGTCATGGAACATCGATTATGTAGACAATTTATACAGAAGCAGGGGGACCTGATTTGCGATTTTCGCTGCGAGCCAGGACACATTTTTTATTCACCAAACTCACCATACAAAACACAGTTCTAGGTCTCAGACTCAAAAAATCTTTTTAAATCGTTGAAAGTATTCGAATTACAATCTCTAAAGACCATAATAACTAAGACTGCTTGAGTATAAAAAATTTTATACCTAATGAAGCTTGGGACAGAACTTATGGGCCACCCTGTATAGTATATGAAACTTTATTGAACAAACTGCCAAAACGAAAATGTCGACTCATTTTGGATGATAGAAGGCTGAAATTTTATAGAATTAGTATATTATTAGATCTCAAATATGATAAACCATAGCCTACTATATATAAGGCCTAAGAGTAACTTAACCAGGGATGCGGTAGAAGATGGATGAAGAAATACATGAGCTGCCTTAAATCATTAACAAAGCACAATAGAGCTTAGGAATGTATTACCAGCATATATAAATATGGTGTCAAAGCACCCATATCCGTTGTTTTTTGAACTCATGGAAAATATGGGAGCAAGACCGGGGTCACTCGATGGGGCAACTAGGAGGGTTGAACAGGGGCGGTCCCGGGGGTGGGAGAACATCTGGGGCACTTGCCACTAGTATGATCCTGCGGCCCCAAATTTCATTCGACTATCTAAGCCAAAATAATTGGAAGATCCCTGGCTGTATTTTCCTTGGCCACGCCTTGCCCCGGTTTGGAAAATTCCTATGACCACGCCATGACTGTAAATCCCCATGCTTGCCAATCTTGGTTGGATCAGCCATAACATACTCAATTAGGTTACTGAATTAGGATATTCGTATTCAGCATTAAATTTGGAGATATTTGAGGGGTCACATGACCATATTCGAGCTGAATATTTTCCTTGACGACGCAGGAATTGCCCAAACATGCCAAAGTAGCATGGGCTTAATTTTGGTCAAAGGGACTCCCAAGAACCCAAAACCACAAAAAAGTTAATACTTCTCAAATTTCTCGATTGACCCCCAGTGGTCTTAGAATACTAGTTAGTTCATAGAATATCTGCAATTGGTATTCGGTAAGACATCTAATTAGGGATATTGAAATCAGGTTGGATAGGTGATAAAAACTTACCAACAGAAGGAAAAACGATACAATTAGAAAATGAAAAACCAGTTCCAAATTGGTTCAATGCTGCAATTGAGTAACATAATGTTGAGTCCACAATAATCGAAGAGAAGATATAGGTAAAAACAGATGAATTAACAAAGTGATAGGAATTTTGATATATTTCAGATGATCTGTACACTTTAATGCCAATCTAGAAAAAAAACTTACATTATAAATAGATGTAACTAAAAATAGGAGATATTGGGGATGCTGATAAAGTTTGAAAATAGAAGTAGGATTTACAGATATATATATATATATATCCTTACTATTAAAACTCGATTAATTTGCATGTGTGTATAGCTTATATATTAAAACGCTAGGATTTGTTTGTTTGTTTGTTTGTCCGAATTGATTGAAGAATTGGCAAGTCATAGAGATAAGAATATTGGCATGCAGGTGTCAAATGATCAATCTACGACTAAGTACGAAGAACTAAGCGAAAATTTCACACCTCTGCAAAAAAATAGAAAACAATTTTTCACACCCTTTCTATACAATACTATGTACGGCTTCACTCTCACAATCAAATCATTGTACGACACTGTTATAGGCTGTTTTTGTTATTAATACTTCAAAGAATTAACTTATATATATGTCTCAATTATATAATGGTGTATAGCAATAAAAATGGTTTTGTGTATATTTCCACGCCTTATAATATTTTAATACCATCTGACGAATGAAAATATGCAGGAGACGAGCTTCCAACGGTTGACATGGGGTTTTTAGGGGTGTAGATTTCAAAGATTATACACTGCCTGGACAAAGGTATTCGTACTCCTCAAATTTTCCATACAAATAGTTATAATATTAATATATTCAGCGGATCAAGGGCACTTAATTTGTAAGAGATACCCTTGATTTAACTTCAAATTCGAATTCTCCACATTTGAATTGCTCACTTTATAATCATTCAACTCGATTACTTTCTCACAGGGTTAAACAATTTCAAACTGTGCCACTTCGTACCATCAATGCCATCATATACGGCGAAAACTCGTGTACGACGTATGACCATAGTGTAGCAAATGCTTGAACTACTTGATCTTGAAAGAGGGTAACTAAGTTGAAAGCTTTTAAAGAGAGTAATTTGAATATGGAGAAACAAATTTTAAGTCCGATTTAGAGTATCTGTTTACTGATTATATTTTTCGACTTCATAAATGGATTAGTATTATAACAATTTGGATTAAAAATATTGGGGTGTACGAATACATTTGTCCAAGGGGTGTATTTACAGACCGATATGGTAAATTATTTGTTCACCTTTGTTTACAATAGATATTTAAAGTTAACAAATTAAAAAATCGGCTAGAGACTGGCTTCCAACGGTTGAAATAGGGTTTTAAGGGGTGTAGAAATCGAATATCATATTTTTAGATCGATATGATAAATCATTTGCTTATTTTTGTTTACAATATGTATATAAAGTAAAAATTCCCAAAAAAGCTCAATTGAGAAGCTCCAGGCGCACACAGGGCGACTCTGCGGACACAAGCAAGCGTAGCGCGCTTGTAGTATATATATATATCCCTAACGGATTGACTGAAGAAACTGCAAGGTACAGAAAGCTGATTTTTGGCTTGTGGGAGTCTTTTGTCTATGGCTCCACAATGTTCTAGGGCCTCATTCACTAAAGTCATTTGTGTTTTGAGTGAAATTGATAAAAACAGTAAAAAAGACATATATAGGGATGTTATCTACTTTATACTTAACAAGCGCGCTTCGTTCGCTTGCGCTGCGAGGCTGGCGGACACTTTGTGTCCACAAGAGGCCCTTTGAGTGCCTGTGGTCACCATTGATTAATTAATGGGAGATATCATCCCTAAATACGTCTGTCAAAATGCTATAATCGATAACGCACGAAAAATTACCAAATTTGTCAATTTTAAAAATTTTGATGCGTAATGATGACGTCATAACAGAGTGATGAGTCATCAATTTTTTAATATAGTTTGGTTATATGTGAGGTATATTAATATACAGATTCTATTAAAATTTCAGCCTTCTGACTCGTATAATGGCTGAGTTATGCTCGAATAACTGTATTGCTTAACTTTTTAAAATGTGACGTCATAATTCCATGATGAGTCGACATTTTGGTCTGAGCTCAGAACTTACTGGAGCCATAGCCAAAATACTCCCACATGCCAAAAATCAGCTTTCTGCACCCGGCAGTTTCTTCAATCAATTCGTTACAGATATATATTAATATATAAATCATCCTTACTATTAAAACTCGATTAATGTATATTTATTTATTTACAAGCGCGTTCGCTTGCTTGCGCTGCGCGGCTGGCGGATACAAAGTGTCCGCCAGAGGCTCCCTTCGGTCGCCTGGGGTCACATTGGTTGATTATAAGGGAAATAACATCTCTAAATACGTCTGTCCTACTATTATAATCGATATCGCACGAAAAATCACCAAAATTATCAATTTTTAAAATTTGTTGTGTAATGATGACGTCGTAACAAAGTGATGAGTCTTTATTTTTTTATTATAGTTGCGTCATATGTGAGGTATGTTAGTATACAGATTCTATTAAATTTCAGCCTTTTATCTCCTATAATGGCTGAGTTATGCTCATATATATATATATATATATATGTTGCAGTGTAAATGCGAAACTGATGCATTCGCGAGAACACTGAATAGTTGGTGGATTTGCGAATACATTGAATAGTTGGTGGATTCGCGAAAACTCTGGTGCAAATGTGAAACCTTTTTATCTTAAATCTTATGGTAGGTTAATTATATAACTCAAAGCAAATACGTAGTATTTACACTATTAGTAGTGATACTCAGCTGTTTCATAACTAAAAATTTGACAGTAAGATGATGTAAATAACATGTTTTCAAAGCTACTATACAACTACATTTTGGTGCGAGAAAGTAAAGTTTCTAAAACTTAAAACATACCAAAAAGCAAATAATATAGGGTCATTCCATGCAAAATCGACCAATTCGGCCAACTGTTCCATGTCGAACATCTCAGAAATTCTTGTAATTTTGTCTGTAAGTTTTGCATACTAGTGCATGATCATTTGTACAATATCAGCTTTCAATACCTTTTGGTTTTATTATTATAGCCATTTCAAAATTTGACGATTTTCATAGTTCGGACACTCTTGTTTTAGAGGCCCCTTAATCAAATTTGACATATATCTTTCAATTCTTAACTTAGATGTCCAGTTTTTTTACTGGTTGTTAATCATATAGTTACCTAATATTCTTAGCTAAATTGGGTATTTTTATTGCCTAGTTTAGATTTAATTATTATCTAGACATATATTTTCATCAATTTATCAAAAAAAATTCAAAATAATAATTCTTCATGTCTCCAATGGTTTAGAATTTGCCCATTTACTTTTTAATTTTGCTCAATATATGAACAATCTTCCTGCTAAATTTCATGGTTTACATCAGTTATTTTACTGTTAAATTTCCAACCTATTTTAAATCATTCCAAATTTTAATTGTTATCCAATTTTTCAAATTTTCCTGATACCTACGAATGAAGAACTCTGAAATAATTGATATTTGTTTCTATTTCTTAGTCCTACAATTATATAGATCTACTTTCTCCAGTTGTGCGAATTGTAGTTGAAATTTGTGTGTGTTTTTATCACTTGTACTATATATTAGAAGTATTTGTACAAGTACTAATAATCTTCTTTTTTCCAAATATTGTAAACGATTATCTTCTTAATTTCTTTAGTTATCAATATGCCTAGCTTTCTATTGACAAAATAATTAATATATTGTTCTGTTTATACACATAGCATGGCAACGTTTCGTTACCATCCAAAACTTGTCAAATGTGGTTTCTAATTCGGGATCAAATTTCACCTGCACAACTTTGCATATAATTAAGTATTGTAATAGTAATCCATCTAAGGGTTCAGTTTATTTCACATTGAATGGCAAGTTTATGTTGTTATGTAAAACTTGCCAAATACGGTTTCTATTTCGGGATC
>OY725498.1:3345702-3479071 GCA_963281255.1 Aphrocallistes beatrix
TAATGAAGTATTCAGAGTTTTAAGGTATTTGTACTATTTTTTGTTGTGCAACTGCCATGGGTCACAGCAAGCTAACTGCCAACTGGACTACTTTGAGATATAAACTTGTTCATGATGAAGACAGATTGCATCGATTTCTAGTGTAAAGATGTGACCAGCTCTGATCTCCAAAAGATGTATTGCATCATTATCGAGATCAGATATTTTCTTAAGGCCTTGTTTTCAACATATTTCGTTTTGTGGCAATTTTCGTATAAAATTATACCAACAGAACACCCTGGAATATCCATATTGCTTTAGACAAGAACAAATTATATAAATCTGAATTATCAATAATTACAGTTTTCGCATAATCATACGACGACACCAAAGTATTTATGTTATTACAATACTTATGACAATCCTTCATTATATACAAGGTAGTGTAGCTGGAACTTGATCCCGAAATAGAAACCGTATTTGGCAAGTTTTACATAACAACATAAACTTGCCATTCAATGTGAAATAAACTGAACCCTTAGATGGATTACTATTACAATACTTAATTATATGCAAAGTTGTGCAGGTGAAATTTGATCCCGAATTAGAAACCACATTTGACAAGTTTTGGATGGTAACGAAACGTTGCCATGCTATGTGTATAAACAGAACAATATATTAATTATTTTGTCAATAGAAAGCTAGGCATATTGATAACTAAAGAAATTAAGAAGATAATCGTTTTACAATATTTGGAAAAAAGAAGATTATTAGTACTTGTACAAATACTTCTAATATATAGTACAAGTGATAAAAACACACACAAATTTCAACTACAATTCGCACAACTGGAGAAAGTAGATCTATATAATTGTAGGACTAAGAAATAGAAACAAATATCAATTATTTCAGAGTTCTTCATTCGTAGGTATCAGGAAAATTTGAAAAATTGGATAACAATTAAAATTTGGAATGATTTAAAATAGGTTGGAAATTTAACAGTAAAATAACTGATGTAAACCATGAAATTTAGCAGGAAGATTGTTCATATATTGAGCAAAATTAAAAAGTAAATGGGCAAATTCTAAACCATTGGAGACATGAAGAATTATTATTTTGAATTTTTTTTGATAAATTGATGAAAATATATGTCTAGATAATAATTAAATCTAAACTAGGCAATAAAAATACCCAATTTAGCTAAGAATATTAGGTAACTATATGATTAACAACCAGTAAAAAACTGGACATCTAAGTTAAGAATAATTTATCATGCTTGAAGATTACATGAAAACGATTTAGAATAAGGTTTTACATTCATTGATCTTGATTAAAAGTTTTGTTGTCATTAGTTGTTCTTATGAGAAATATAAATCAACCTTAAGATTTAAGATAAAAAGGTTTCGCATTTGCACCGGTGTATTCGCGAATCCACCAACTATTCAGTGTATTCGCGAATCCACCAGTTCGCATTTACACTGCAACATATATATACGTATATATGTTACTATGGACCAAAGTGTAAACTGGCCATGATTTGTGAATCTTGGCTAAAAGCAACTTTGGCTCAGCCAAAGTGTTGAGTTAACCTAAATTTGATGGGAGCATAATACATCATGGGTTGACAAGAAATTGTAGATTTATTTAATCTTATTGCGTTATGCGTGAGAGTAGTATAGATTATGAATACCAGTTGAGAAAATCCTTTAACGCTAATATAAAACTCATTAATGTTAACATTAATTAGCAAGCACAATAATTAATTAAAAATATTAACGATTCAACAAATATGAATCATTCGCACTAGTCACTTGCTCTGTTATGAGGGACAGAGTGTAATTCAGTTGTCACTTGCTCTGTTATAAGGGACAGGGTGTAATTCAGTTGTCACTTGCTTTGTTACGAGGGACAGGGTGTAGTTCAGTAGTCACTTGCTCTGTTATAAGGGACAGGGTGTAATTCGGTTGTCACTTGCTCAGTTATGAGGGACAGGGTGTAATTCAGTTGTCACTTGCTCTGTTATAAGGGACAGGGTGTAATTCGGTTGTCACTTGCTCAGTTATGAGGGACAGGGTGTAATTCAGTTGTCACTTGCTCTGTTATAAGGGACAGGGTGTAATTCAGTTGTCACTTGCTCTGTTATAAGGGACAGGGTGTAATTCAGTTGTCACTTGCTCTGTTATAAGGGACAGGGTGTAATTCAGTTGTCACTTGCTCTGTTATAAGGGACAGGGTGTAATTCAGTTGTCACTTGCTCTGTTATAAGGGACATGGTGTAATTCAGTTGTCACTTGCTCTGTTATGAGGGACAGGGTGTAGTTCAGTAGTCACTTGCTCTGTTATAAGGGACAGGGTGTAATTCGGTTGTCACTTGCTCTGTTATGAAGTGGTTGGGTGTAATTCGCTTGTCGCTTGCTCTGTTACGAGGGACAGGGTGTAGTTTAGTTGTCACTTGCCCTGTTATGAGGGACAGGGTGTAGTTCAGTAGTCACTTGCTCAGTTATGAGGGACAGAGTGTAATTCATTTATCTCTTGCTCTGTTATGAGGGACAGAGTGTTGTTAAAATATGTTCAATATATTAATAATACTGTCAAACATTCTGCACTTGGGCGTACTCTCTTTGAGGTGCACTTTAGGCGGACCCCTGATCTATCTGTAGATTTTATACTACCTCAAGAGTTTATAAACTCACTCAACATGATGTAGATGACGCCGTATTGATGAGTGACGAGATCATCGAATTCTCTACTCAAGCTACCGAGGCTACAGCAGTTCCTGTCCCACGATCGAGCACGCCTACCCTCCTCCTCCCACTCTCTCGCATGATTCTATGTCAGCCGGATGTGGCAATTCCTTCAGCCGATGTTTCTAACCAAGTGGATAGAGACCAACAGCCTCAGCCATGTTCTTCATATGCCCATAACCTGTCCACGAGTACACCGAAGTTGAAGTTCTCTCCTCGCCTCTCTCTTCTACTGACGAGCTGGATGAAGCTATCTTACACGACTTGGAGGTTAGACCGCTTATTAGGACTGATATTACATCATTTGTTAACCTAGACAATATACTCTGGTGCTCTAATCACTGTTTGTAAGGTTAAATGTTCTTCATTTCCCTTCCCCACACTTCCCTCACTCACTCACTCCTTCCTCGAGTCAAGCCTGTCGTTCCTGATTACAAAACTAAACGACTTCCTATTGATTACTCCTGTAAGAGATCTTGATAGTGAATAGCTAGAATTCTGGGACTTTTAAAATCTCCTGGAGCTTTCTTGTTCGTAGACTGGAAACATTTACATAGTAGACATTAAATGAAGAACATTTAACCTTACAAACAGTGATTAGAGCACTAGAGTATATCGTCTAGGTTAACAAATAATGTTACTTATATCATCCCTAATAAGCGGTCTAACCAAGTCGTGTAGAATTGCTTCAACTAGCTCGTCTGTAGAAGAGAGTAACTTCAACTTCGATGTACTCGTGGACAGGTTATGGCATATGAAGAACATGGCTGAGGCTGTTGGTCTCTATCCACTTGGTTAGAAACATCGGATGAAGGAATCGCCACATCCGGCTGACATAGAGTCATGCGAGAGAGTGGGAAGAGGAGGATAGGTGGGCTCGATTGCGGGACAGGAACTGCTGTAGTATCGGTAGTTTGAGTAGATAATTCGATGATCTCACCACCCATCTGTAGGGCGTCATCTACATCATATTGAGTGAGTCTATAAACTCTTGGGGTAGCATCAAATTTTGTAAACCTATTTTTACATACTAATCGATTATGGCGTCATCAAAGAATTCTAATAATGAACAGATATATACATACGTTAATTAAGATTCGTACTCTGCTCGGGAAATCTGAGCACGATATACATGTTGACTTGGTGCAAGTCACCCTCCCCTTCTTCTCCAGGTATATAGGGCAGAGTCGTAAAAATAATCCCAAGCGAGCGAGTAATGTGCAGTTTAAGCTTCTCCAAATAGGCCCACATTCTAAACCTCCCTGCATGACAGATCTTGTCGTGTGCTTTGCAGAGAGTCTCGTAAACATCTTCCTTGGCAACTACTAATGCGCTCTCTCTCTCTCTCTTCCTCGAAACTCCCCACCCTTCGTATGCAGCTCGACAATATCACCAAACCGGCAGACGCTGTACTTCTCAGCTGCACGGAGGTGGATGCTTTGCCAAAATCCTCAGAAGTATCTAACAAACTTATCATTTCTTCAATATCCCCCTGGGTTAAAGGCTGCTTAGATTTGGGGAGCTGATCTAACTCCCCATAAAATCTTCTGGTGTTGGAAATGTGATGTTGGTGATGGCAAATACACTCGGGCAGCTCTTCAACATATATACTGCAAAAAACTACTTCATATACAATAGGCATAGTTAAATGAAACTAAAATTACTACATTCCTACAATTACTTTATCCGTTGCCAAGTACTTACAGTTCTAAATATTTAGAATGTAGTTATGGGCATTCCAACTAACTTGACTGATAGTAATTGTTTGATTGTCAATTCTACACTAAGTAGACTGTAGTTACGGACCAGACAAATTCATTAGCTGATTACTTATTCAGAATCACCGTAGCCTTCTGTGAATGTGAAACTACTATTTCTATCTAATAATAGATTTAAAGAGCTTATATTTGTTATATTTATTGTCATAAATTAGTAATGAGTGTAATAAATTGATTAATAACATCTAGAATTAAATTTACAATTTCTTGTCAACCCATAATGTATTATGCTCCCATCAAATTTAGGTTAACTCAACACTTTGGCTCAGCCAAATGTTTGGCTGAGCCAAAGTTGCTTTTAGCCAAGATTTAGCCAAGATTCACAAATCTTGGCCAATTTACACTTTGGTCCATGACATATACTATATATAAATACAAGTATTAATCGAGTTTTAATGGTAAGGATTGATTTATTTATTTATATACAGTCGACTCCGCTTAATAGGGTCACATCGGTCAGAGGACATTTTGATCCGATAAAGCGGAGAACCCTATTAACCGAAAATATTTTGTATTAGCTTCTATGCGTGAGAGTTATTCCGGTCCTGCCAAAAGTGGCCCTATTAAGCGGTTGATCCGATTAAACAGTGGCCCTATTAAGCGGAGTCGACTGTATATATATATATATCTGTAACGAATTGATTGAAGAAACTGCTAATCACAGAAAGCTGATTTTTGGCATGTGGGAGTCTATTGGCTATGGCTCCACTAAGTTCTGAGCTCAGAGCAAAATGTCGATTCATCATGGAATTATGACGTCATTGTCACATTTTTAAAAATTAAGCAATACAGTTATTCGAGCATAATTCAGCCATTATAGGAGATAGAAGGCTGAAATTTTAATTGAATCTGTATACTAACATGCCTCACATATGATGCAACTATCATCAAAAATGATGACTCAGCACTTTGTTATGACGTCATCATTACTCATCAAAAATTTTACAAATTGATAATTTTGGTGATTTTTCGTGCGATGTCGATTATACCAGTAGGACAGAGGTATTTATAGATGTTATCTCCTTTATAATCAACCAATGTGGCCCCAGGCGACCGAAGGGAGCCTCCGGCGGACACTTTGTGTCCGCCAGCCCCGCAGCGCAAGCAAGCGAAGCGCGCTTGTATACATTATTCGAGTTTTAATAGTAAGGATTAGCGTGATCCCGGGGGCCAAAAGGACGCCCCTGGTACAAAGTGTCGGCCAGCTAACTTTTAATTAAAGATTTAATGAAAATGGTATGTCATGGAAAAGATCTGCAACTGCAGAATTTTTTTTCACTCAAAGCGTCAACAATTGATAGGGTTGCATTTAGGGATTCCGAATTCACACCCTGTTTGACTATTCAAGTGTCTAATTATGTCCTTTGGTGTTGGATCGAAAATCGTACACTTTGTTGCACATCTCATAGTCTCAAAGGACCTAATCCCAGAATTTCAAACCTTAATCTCTATGGTTTTATCATATTAAAAATCACCTATTTAAAATGCAAAAAAGAAAACCCAGTTTGCCTCTACGTTTACCATGCAGTCGCCATCCAGACATCCAACAAATGTGCCGCGATCCAAAGTGAGTATTGTCTAGCACAGTGGGATTTATTTGAGCAACAACTGTACGAGACTAGCGGCGCATGTGTGGAATGGATGGATGGCGACTGCGAAACATTTCCTAGCTAGAACTAACGTATGGGACAGTAATAAATATAAATAGAAGTAAATAATCACAATGCACAAAGTTATTCAGTCATCATTTCCACCATCATCATCATCACGAATAAGGGTGTTCACAAAAATATCTTGGTTACTTTTAAGCTCTTGGCTAGAAGGAGGCTTTCGAATAGCAAACTTGCGATTTGTTAATAGTATGGGATCACTGTGAGAAATCATTCGAACGAATATATCCTTTAAATTTTCTTCAAATGAAAACTTGCGAGCAAGACGATCTCTATATCTCCGAACATATTTGTTAGAAGCCTCGAGTCCTTCTTCAGATAGGTGTTCCAATCCATGGCCTTCGTTTAATTTTGAGATGATTTCCGGTGCATGTGGTAACAACTTGTGTAATGTAGGGGAAATATTAGCCCAAGGAAATTCACGAAGTATTGACAAGTAGGTATTACTGCAAACATTTGCTAGTTCTTCTGTATTCACTCTTTTGCTGCTATTATAGATGCGTAGGATTGCTCCTAGGCATGTGTGAATTTCAATTATGTTGGGCTTGAACTTAGATGGAATTACTGTCAAAATCAAGTAGAGGAAATCTTGCTCTTTGTCATCCTTTCTTATCAAGCATCGTCTTACCACATTACCAGTAGTCGTAGTTCCAACTTGTGTCGAAGGGATGTCAATGATAATATTTAGATTGTCTTTAAATAAACTTGTAATGAATGTCTTAGCATCTGAGACTTTCTTAGAAGTTGGTGACCACTTAAATATTCCTGAGTGCAAATGACTAATAAGGTTTAGAAACCATCCAAAACATCGGAGATATGCATGCAAAGGCGAACTGGGAATTGTGTCTAAGTCAGATATTGGTCTGTGTGGAATGTTGAATCTTTTGTCAGAAGATAATGAGAGGAATTCCGTTAACCTCTTCAAATAATACTTTAGCATCTGTGATTGATCGATTGATTGGGAATCAGTCTTTAACCATTTCCGGATCATGGATGTGTTTGAATGTTGCTGTACAGAACTGGCAACATGCTCCTCCCGAATTTTAGCCATTTTTCCATCCAATTGTGAACGCTGAATTTCAACTTCACAAAAGCCGTTAGTTAGTTCTAATCCATTTTCTGTAATCTGTGTAGACTCCTTATTGATTAGTGTATCCATGAGATATCGAATATTGTTTTCGTTCTCCTGTAGAGCTAGTATCGCAACGGGTCTGATTGAGAAAGGAGAATTAGGCAGTAGGTTTTTCCAAATCAGTTTGTTCTCGATGTCGGATATAGAAATGACCTTAAACGCAAATAAAATAAAACTTTTCGTTGAAATATCGGGGTGAGTGGCTTGCTGATAAACTTGGTGTCAGCCAGAACTTCAGATTGCTGGCAATTTCATTGCCAGAAGCAGTCAATATTCTGTTTACTGTGTGAGTCAAAAGCTTGCTGTAAGATACAGCAATGCCTACTTGATGTTCTCGATCGACTGAAAATATGTCATTTGTCAAGCAAATTTGAGATAGATGTGTAGCTAATCGATTAAATCCTGGAATATGGACATTTGCATCTGAAAGTAATAAACGTCTTAAATCGATGTATTTCTTCTTTCCAATTTCTAACAAATCCATCAAGAACGCAGCTTTATCACAGGTTAATTCATTGCAGACTGGACCGAAGCTTCCCTTAGCAATGATTTCTTTGCAAAACTTGGCACTATCGAAGTCGTATTCACCCTGTGAACATAGCATCATCAGGTAACAGGATACTTCTTTACTGGAAACATTTTTTCGTTCAGCAACAATCTCAAGATGTGTTAGTAGAGAGGACAATCGGTTACGTAAACCTTTAGTTGATAATTCATTCAGAGGCTTACGGGTGGGTCTACTAAAATCTTCTTCGAAAACAGCAGTAGATTGGCTAGAGGAAACACTACCAATTACCATGTCTTCATCTGAGTATTGAGAACCCGTACTCAATCTCGGATATTTAGAAGGTGGGGTGTAAAAGGGTATTACATTCCAAGTTGATACGTCGGCTCGCTTCAGGTATTCTCTCCTTTCTTCTCTAAGGCTTGAAAATTTTCTCCGAACTGAATCATGCGCAGTTTCTTCCAAACTATTGAGGACAATAAACTCAGATGCGATCGAAGATATCGTTTTGTTCTTCTGTGCAGTGAAAAAATATGTATGCTTCTTCGTTATTCATGATGAAAAATAGAGCGAGCTAATAATCAACCACAATAATTATTTATGATTGCCATGGAATAAAATTAGGTAATTATAAACGAACTGACATTTTAAAATCGCAAAAAAAATATCGTTGACACTTCCTGACACCGTAGTTTAAAATTTATTTTGTAGAGGATAAAAAATGCTATTAGAAGAATGTAATGGAACGTTTCGCAAGTGAAGGAAAAAAAAGTCCTATAACTTTTAATGAAGCGGTGTATCTTTTTATAGCAGTTGACAAACATACTGGTTTAAAATTAGAATAATAAATTCCATTTGATCAAAGGAGTAACGATTGATACTTTTTATTATTCACCAACAAAAGAACTTTCGATTGATATACTATAAATAGCGGATATTTGATATATTAGAAAACTAAAATATTAGAAATTACATCATGGCTGAAAATTGAAAACAAAATTCTATTTTTGGAATGTCTATTACAATCTCTTTTGAATAGACGTAGGAACAAAATAAAATCATTATTGTGGGAATGCTAATTACTTTCCGAGGTTTGTGAGGGTGCTGAATTCAAATATCAACATTATTAAGCAATCCAAGGTTATGATTTTGATCCTATTTCCACATAATGTGCCACTGTGCCATGGGCTCTTAAATACACGGTCATGTATGTCACCGAGAAGGCAAGAAAAATAGAAGACCAGTTTTAACACAGATACAAGTTTAATTAGTCGATAAATCAAAAACTCTATAAGATAGACCTTTGAAATGCATTATACCATATACAAACATCAGATCAGGGTACGCAATTCAGCTGCCAAAAGTTTGATATGTCATCATGTGATTGTGCAAAACTCTTTTAGAGTGAAGAATGAGGTTATTCAAGCTTATTTTAAACATTGTTATCTGCATTTCTAATGCTTCATTTTATGAGTGGACAACAACGGGAAGGTCTTAATCCAAAAAGAACGGGAAATCTTAATTGGAATGTCTATGCATTTTTCTTTTGAAGTTTTAAGCCATAACTCAAAAGGTATAGATCATTAACACTAAGAACCAATACCATTCAATCAAAGAGAAAACCTGCAACTGTGTTTTAGGTGTTTAAATAATTCACTCAGTATTCTCAGAATTTCAGACTTTAATCTCTTTTGGTTTGCCAATGAGGAAAACTCAGAGAGAAAAAAACATACAGATATCCAGTTTGCTTCCACCTTTAACAAGCAGTCGCCAGCCAGAGATCCCACAAAAGCACAGTAAGACTTATAACTGAGCCAGACTATATTCACTTGGTATCCGGGGCTTTTGTGGGATCTCTGGCTGGCGACCGCTTGATAAATGTGGAGGCAAACAGGGGTATATTTATGATATTTTTTGTACAAAATAGAATAATTGATGAGTCATTATCTCATGAATATGATCATATTTATATAGGAAGGTGTTAAAATGCTTATATAACTAACATTTCGTCCCAAGTAAAGATAATATCTTTTTCTTTTCGTTTTAAAGTTAAGCTAATTTTAACAGCAGCTACTCGAGGTGTGAGAACTATGAAATTTTTGAAGAAACCTAATTGGGCAATATAGAAAGCATAATTATGCAAATTCAGCATTAAATTATTTTGACAAGTCATCGTCACCTGACCATATCAGGGTTGGCAGGTTTTGTCCACTTGGACAAAACCTAGTGGTTTTAACCAGGTTAAAACCGTCCTGTCCAAAACATCTTGGGTGGACAAAACTGGACAAAACCTCAAAATTTAATTTAATTCATAAATTCACAGTTATATCGAAGTTTTGTCCAAGTTTTGTCCAAGTGTTGTTCGTGGCTTCCATGATAAATCGAATACAAAATATAGTTATAGTAATAAACAGGAGTTAGCAAGAAAATCCATTCATTGTCCTCACTCTATTTCCATCTTAAACTGTTTCGTACCCACTGCAATGATTTACAGTTTCCATTAGGTTTTGTCCAGTTTTATCCGGTTTTAACCGGTTAAAACCAGGTTTTGTCCACTGCCCTGTCCAAAACCTGTTTTGGACGGACAAAACCCAACCCTGGTCACCATATACATATAATCATCAAAAGGTGTCAAGATTAATAATGAATACTTATTTGTTGAAATTGTTCTTCCATCACTTTTCATTGTGAAGCAGTTTAGTTTTTAAAATCTGTATCGCTTTATCTTTGAATAATCCTATAATTTTGATCAGTAATATTTTCTACAATATAATTATTCCTCTCTGAGTTAATATATAGTCGAAACTCGTTGTTATTGGTTGTGAACTCGTATAAATGGAATAAATATCTCAATGATAAGCCTTTAATTAGATGTTGGCCATTATACGTAGTTTAGTTGTCAAACTAAAACGAATCCTAGCGTATTAATATATAAGATGTGTATGTTTAACCTAAAAATATCAAAATAAGTAGTAATTCCGTATTCATAAGTTAATAGTGTGTTTAAGGAAAATATACATAAAAGGAATAGAAAGAAGTGCTTCAAAACAATTACTTACAATATAATTTTCAATGATACCACCCAAAACCATGGGCGGGCTCCAAGTCAAGATCAAACTGTCATAATTTTCTAAAAATCCAAATTTAACACTCTCAGGAATATTAGGAACTACATTAGGGAATAAGATTAAGTAATAAGAAAAAGAAGACACAAACGCTACAGAAGTCAAAAACTTTTCAAAATAATATAAATAATGTCAAGAAATAAAAACATGTTAAGGCTACCGCCCACGAAAAACTTTGCCTGACGTAAAAACAGCAAATTTTTTAAATGTTAATACCATTCATAGCCTACTACATACAGGCCATTTCACTACTTTAGACCAGGGATAAGATAAAGTCGAGTTTTTAATACAATGAAATTTATCACGATATCATTTTGATATATTTAATATCGTGTAATTATACATCCTCTACCCCACAATAATGATATTACTGACTGCTGGCATAATTTAGTTGACGGACAAGGAATACTACATAAATATATAGGTGTATATATATATATACATACGTACTTGTATATTAATTAGAGGTAAGTTTAAGTATCTTCCTTTGAGTATCTTTGGGACAAGAGGTAGTAGAAGTAATATTCTTGGCCTTGTTGTTGAGTAAACAGTTACTTGAAGTCATTAAAATACAACGTAGCATTTCTTTTCCGTCAATACAGCAATCAGTACACTCAAAAGCCCAATCCTCACATTCTTCATCCTCAATTTTTAGAATAACCAACTGAGGCTCATCCAAATGCTCCAGGTGCGTATCGAAACTGGGATAGTGGACACATGCGTCATCAACAAATGCCTGTACATTCGGACACCCTCGTAGAGCCTTGTCTACCGCTCGCTGATAGGTAGCCTGTGAGTTTGACAATCTAAAAGGCATGCGGTTGAATTCAAACTGGCCGCGCGTTGAAACAAACGCAGTGAACTCCCTATGCTTTTCCTTCACAGGCACGCTCCAGTAAGCGGATGCCCCATCCAGTGTAGAGAATACAGTTGCCCCTCCCATACGATCGAAAACATCTCGGGGATCCGACATCGGATAAGCATCTCGCTTCGTCACATCGTTGAGATCCCGGAAATCTACGGCAAATCGATGGGTTCCGTCCTTTTTCTTCACTAAGATCACTCGACTCGCCCAAGAGGAAGAAGAGGGACGTATGATCCCATTCTCGAGCATTTCATCTATCTGCTTGGATACCTCCGCCTCAATTTCAGGAGAAACACGCAACGGCCGGCTTCTGATAGGCCGCTCATCCAGAAGAGTGATAACGTGTTCCGCGGTTCCAATTTCGCGCGGGCTCTTCGGGTTCTCCGCGAAAACGTCTTTCTATCTCGACAGCACCTTGCGTATGGCTGTCTCTTCTCGCAGTGATAGTTTCGGGTTTATATCGAACCTGGCCTCCAAGCTATCTCCCTCCTTTCCCATTTTCCCATCTCTGCATAATTTCTGCTCTAGTCGCCGCGTATCCCCCGCGTGCCGCAGCTAGAGGTTTTCCAACAACCACCTAGCCTAACTCTCATGCTTTCCCAATCGAAAGTAGTATTCTTGAAGCGCGCGAGGAACCTTCGCCCCAATATAACCACCCTATTGTTAGTATCGAGTACTTCGATTTCGTGTTCTAGTGGTCGACCATCCCCCACATCTATCGCCACGCAGGCCGTACCACAGACCGCAAGCGCTGTCCGCCCTAGCCCATACACTTGACTGTACTTTGTGCTGTAAGGGATATTCATCTTTTGTACGGTGCCTCTGTCCACCACCGAAGGATCCGCCCCCATGTCCATCATTACATTGATGGGTTTGCCGTTCCATTTAACTGGTACCACAAACGCCGTCTCATGTACAACACTATGCTGCGTTGTGGCTAGAAATACCCCTCTTCGACTTCGTGTATGTGGGCAATAGCGGACCTCGTGTCCTCTTTCGCCACATTTCGCACAGTGCCGTTCCGGGCATTGGGCCATAAAGTGCCTGTCCGAGGCGCAAATAAAGCACCGACCCTTCTTAGGGAATTGGCTTGCCGGATACTTCCTTGTAGGTCCATCCCGCCTCCCCATTGCCACTTTGCTGCGTGGCGCATCCTTATATGTATAGAAACAGTTGAGAGCTAACATTCAAGAACAAATACAACGTAAAAGTTAAAAGGAACCATATAGCAGAGAAAGAAAATAGCCATAGGATTGATATATAATTTATTGGAACGTAGACTAGTTTCACATAGTTATGCATCAAACAAATGATGAATTAGATTTGGAACAAAAATTATTTATTCATATTATGGGTGCGTAAGAAAATCCACTTTATCTTATCCCTGGTACCATGGAAAATTGTCCAGTGTAAAGGCCTTATTGTAGTAGGCTATGTACCATTGTATTACTGAGTGGTCTACCATCTAATCGTACTACTAGTTGGACGGTATTTATTTTGATTTTTATGTGTTAACCCTTTAAAGGTATTAAAATGGAAAAAATATTTGGAGGTTTTTCGACGCAATCATCAATTAGTGTCTTACTTATTTGATATTTTTAATGATATGGACCTCAAAAGTGTTTTGGCCCCATTAGAGATTATATAACACAAAGATATAGAAGAAAGGTTAATAAAATCCAATCAAAATAGCTCTATAAAGGAGTTCATTTCGATAATGCTCGGGAAATGGTCAGATTTACATATATCAGCTATTTAGCGATAATTGAATTAGAGATACAATTCTGATTATTTCTTAAAAAGATTTGTTCGGATCAGACCATTTGTTCGTGAGATATCGCTTATTGTAGGTAAAGTTCGGGCATACTACCTCTCTATGGTCCCGAAAGAAGCCGATGTCATATCTTAACCCATCAATGACCTGGGGTCCATTCTATTTATAGCTTGAACTTAACATTTCTATGGCTTCCACGCCCAAGATGACTTAACCGGAAATGAGCAAGCAAAAGTCATTGAAAATGAGGGGTTAAAAACTATTGAAGATATATCTTCTATTATAATTTTGAATGAAAGGATATATGCAAAAAATATATAGGTTCCACAAATATCCCTTTGTCAAAAATAAATCTTTATTGCAACACAAATTTTATGGAAAATTTTGAATATATTAGAAAATGGCGTATCTAACATGAAATATGTGTCCAAATATGACTATTAAAATAAATGATGAAAACATTTGTCGTTAACAACGTGTCCACAAATCGGAGAACTTTTCATAATTATTTTGGAGGTTATGGCCTTGGGTCTCCCAGATTCGGGTCAAAATCCAAAAAAAAAGTGAAATGTCTCTATCTCTGTAAATATAAGCCAAAATTATTAGTTCTCACCTCTAATAGAGTGTTAATAGAGTGTTGAAAATTTCAAGAGTTGTTTCATATCATTAGGCAATGAACGTAGGTAGGACCACTCAATTTTCGATATCTTATAACTTGATATTATTGCAGATTGGTTTTTCGGGGTTTTTGCTACTTTATTTTCAGATCCATACAAAATTTACAATTTTGTCATTTTAACATTATTTTGGCCAATGTGATAGACTATTTATATTTCGATTTTGGAATATTTGTTTCCTTGGCATGTTTTAAAAAATATTTTTAGTAGCCGGGTGTCTACCATTAGGATGTGCTAGCGATAAAGGAAAAAATAGACTTTGAGACGCTATATCTCAAAAACTAGAAATGAGAATTAAAAGCGGTTTGGATTGCGAAAGTATTTCTGGATGCCGATACGTGCCCACGCTTAACATCTCTTATAGCTCTACTTTCATCATATGCTGTAAGACAAATCATATGGTTTTTCGCAGGCGATATCCTTAATAAAAGAAGCCTAAGTTCTGGAAACAATTTAGGAAAATAAAACAATATGATGATTAAATAATTTTCAAGTAAGAAGAATCGAACCTTCTTAACCTCTACAATATATACAATCAGATTGTTCGGCGAATTGAGGATATGTTGAAATTGCCAACGAATGGTGAATGAAAGCAAATGTTTCATAATATAAGACGCTAGGCCCTCCAATCATGAAAGGATTATATGCCGATAAAGAACAGATGGAATATGTCTAATAAATTACGCTAACTCTTTATAAATACTCTCGTGACACTGTGATACACTAAGATCAGGAAGTCTTGTATCATGGCTAGGCATCACAAAAGAAATTTAGTAAAGAAATAATAAATGAGATTATTTTCACAATGCACTATCGGCAGTATTGTAAATATCATTTTTTAAATAAATGGGCATTCACTATTAAGCGATCTCCTATCTATCACACCGATTCAAAAAGTTTAAATAAACAATTATAAAATGAAACAATGTACAAGAAATAAAATACGGAACATTATTTTCTGTGGATCTACAGATATCTATATCACCATTTTAAAATAAGTCATTAATTCAAAATAAGTCAAGACTCATTTAGAGGCGAGATTCAAAAATTTGAATTAATTGTTATTTCAAGGATATGTAACTCCTTTGCAGAGGCGTATCCAGAGTGCAACACATGCGGTCTAGGCCACACCCTCACAAGGCTGTGTCCACTAAAGTTTCACAAATTAGCACTGGGTACTGCAACCAAGGGAATGGAACGGAACAAATTACCTCACCCTAAAAATTGGATTGGCTACGCCTCTGCTCCTGTGCCAATGAAAGTACAAGATAGTCATCAAAATTCAAGAAAGAAAATAGTGAGCTCATATACACTGCCTGGACAAAAGTATTCGTACACCCCATAATTCCCCATGCTAATAGTTATAATACTGATTTATTTAGCGAGTCAAGGTATTTAATTGGTAAGAGATACACTTAATTTGACTTCAAATTCGAATTCTCCACATTCAAATTACCCACTTTATAAGTTTTTAACTTAGTTACTCTTCTTCAAGATTAAGTATTTTCAGCATTTGCTTTCCTATGCCACATGTCGCGAGTGATCACCATTGTATATGATGGCATTGGTGGTATGAGGTGGCACACAGTTTGAAAAATTTTAACCTTGTGGGAGTGTAAACAAGTTGAAAGATTAAAAAGTGAGTAAATCGAATATGGAGAATTCGAATTTGAAGTCAAATTAAGCGTATCTCTTACAGATTAAATACCTTGACTCGCTAATTAAATCAGTATTATAACTATTTGTATGGGGAATTATGGGGTGTACGAATACTTTTGCTCAGGCAGTGTAGATCTAATATCATTAGACCTCTTAAAGGACTATCGTGTTTAACTATACCTGGAGCAACCTGGCTTAGAATAACACAATTATTAAACTCCTTTAAGATGCATCAGCAGTGGCATAGCTAGGCCTCGGGTAAAAAATTGTATATGCCTGCATTGCCTGGGCAATCGAATTTGTTAACATTGTTAAGGATAAGAATGATAATTAATGACCAACCACTAGTGCAGCGAAAAAAATATTAGTTCTTTATTAAACTAAGCAAATGTTAGAAGTATTGAGGGATTCTTTCCAATCTTTCCATAATTTAATACAACATAATTTATTCCATTTTATAATAGTGTTTGCCTTATTGACATCGAACCTTTAATTCAAATATAGATCCCAAATCGAAGTATTAGGTAGTCGCTGGTGGTGGATAGTACACCGAAAACTTAAATTAAAAACACAAACATGTTTATAGAAATACAAGCTCGCTTCGCTTGCTTGTGCAGCGCGGCAAGCGGACATATTATGTCCGCCCGGAGCGCCTAGGCACACATTGATTAATGATAAGGTAAATAGCATATCTCTAAATAAGTCTGTTTACTGTTATAATCGATATCACTAGAAAAATCACAAAATCTATAAATTTTTGATGCGTAATGATGGTGTCATTATATAGTGATTAGTCATCATTTTTGATTAGAGTTTTATTACATTTGAGTTATATTAATATACATTTTCTATAATTTCAGCTTTTTATTAACTAAAATGGCTGAGCTATAGTCGAAAACTGAATTTTCTAATTATTATATAAAATGTATTCTATAGAATCGATTGATTATTTGCCGATATACATATCATTAAGGTCAAAGCAAGTGTAAATACGACTTGCTATCTCATCTACTAAATTTTCAAAAATCGAAGGGCTGAACCCAGGCCATGCTTTTTCTAAATATTTCCTAAGCTGTGTTAATTTCGTAGCGGGATTTTACTTTTCCAGCCCCAATTGAACGATGGGCCAAAGGTCTCATTGGGATTCAAATCTGGCGAGTTAGTTAGCCAGATACTTCTCACCCAAAACCCTGGGAAATGCTCTGAGAGCCATTTTTAGATTAAACCTTTACTTTAACCTTTACTTCATATTAAGTACTGAATTTAACCTTCTCCCAATCATATTTAGTCCATGACCTTCTAGACAGAATTCTAGTCCTTTTTTATTATGCTTGTATGTCATTTTCGGAAATGATGACCTATTGTATGCCCTAGCTACAGATGCGATTCGTAAAGGTCGGTGAATGTATCCTTACTGACATGTATACACCTATATTGGATATATTTAGCATGTTTTCGTGTTGAATGATGGCGTTTTGAAATGGTTTTGAGTATGATCTTTTTAAACACATATGACAAGTTCGGCAGACGTCCAGAACGAGGCATATCGCCAAGATTAGTTCCAGCTTTTGACAAACAGAATGATGAGTAACAATACTTAAGTATTGTTACTCATCATTCTTAGCTACTATCCTAGAGAATAAGGATCTAAATAGGCTGTAAATAGGAGCCAAAGGGCATACGCAATACTAGTATACAAATAACCAGTAAAAGGCTGAAACAATTTCAAAATTCCCTAGAGAAACATAATATTATATTTTGAAGTCAAACGTCAATAAAATTCAAATTATTCCCAAATATAGACTAATACATAATGAGGATTTCCAAACTATGAATGGTGACATACAGTATAACCTCGTTAATACGAGGGTGTATAATACGAAACTCCGGATAATAAGAACTTATTTAGACAATCCCTTGGTGTTAGTATCAACGAGATCCTACTTCACATAAATATTGAATTTATTAATTGGAGTGTTGAAGATTGGAAGGGACAATTTTTAATAGAACAATTATCCAAAATACGTTTAAATCCACTCTAGGGATATCTGGTTTGGGATTTTTAGCGTTCGATTATATTAACTTGCTGTTGCTTGTCAATTCTAGGTCAAATCACACCTAATTATTTACATTCTATTTTCATCAATATGAAAAGTCTCAAATTGATTTGGGCAACTTTTGAGAAATGTAGTCATTTTCCGAAGTTAGAATATCGTTGCTATGCATCTAAAATAGGCGGGATTGTTCATTTTCTGGCAATTCTTTTTCTAATTTCTTTAAAATTTTCCACAATGATCTAGAAGAGGAATACGGACAAAAACACAAGATCTTGCGGATTATTGCCACTAATTATATTATTATTAAAACCAGTAGATTATATTCTAAACTCCTATAGAGCCATGTGGGATTTTTTCAGGAAGTTATAACATCCCATTCTCAAAAGTTGTCCAAATCAATTCATGTGACATATCAAATTGATGGAATTGATCGGGAATCGGAGTTCAGATTTGGGACAATATAGCGCATTTGAACATGATATTGTGAAAAAGGGATATTGCTGGATACTACGAGCCATAAGTTAAAACCCGCAAAGGCTTTTCCCTAATGCTGATTTGACTATTTTGGACATTTTATTATTCAAAAAATTGCGTTTCCTATCATTCAAAATTCAGGTTTAAACCATTTAATCGAGGGTTGAGCCTCGAAAGACCCAAATATATACACTAGCGGCTTCTTTGATAATCGAGCTTAAAGCTCTCAATAAGACAAGATTGAAAGGTAATGCGGGAAACTATCCATGGTTTGATGGCCCCTTATAGATGGACAAGCAATTTGACACTCAGAAAGATTGGTTCGAAAGGCTTTTTGGGAAGATACAAGTACGTACCTAATTCCCTCTTTTTCTGAGAGCAGTCGTGTAGCTAAAGGAAGATTGCGAATCGCCTCTGCCGCAATCCACCTCATGAGAAAAATAGCCAGAGAGATCAAAGTTCCGAAAACGACGGCACAGGTCATTGATGAAGGGATTTGAGGAAAAAAGAAAAGAAACAAGCCCTTGTAAGCCCTGGATGATAAAATATGCATTCCCAAACTGAAAAGAAACAATCGAAAAAATATGTATCGAGAGAACCAATTGTGTAGATGTTGGTATAGAATAAGACCTAATAGTAGAGCAAAGAAGAACTCGACCATTTTTATATATTTCACACTATTATACACTAAGCGGACAAAAGTATTTGCACACCCCAATATTTTTTATCATTATAGTCGTCATAAAATGGTAGATTTGTGAAAGGGAATTTCGGACAAAATATTTCATCGATTGCATTTCTGATATGATATTCGTGTTCTACCCATTCGAATTACCCAGTATAGCTTATTTCAAAAGAATCATTCCTCCTGAAAGTACAATTTCATCACCAGGAAATGCTGTTTGCCACATATCACCATCATGTATTGTGGTCATTACTTGTGACTAGTGGCTCAATGGGCACATGATGATGATAATTTTCTTTAGAGAATACTTTATTTATAGAAAGCTTATAAACTGGGTAATTCGAATGTGTAGAACAAAAATATAAAATCAGAAATGCATTAGATGGCATATTTTGTGTGAATTCTCTTCCACAAATATACCTATTTTATTACTATTATGATGGAAATATTAGGGTGTGCAAATACTTTTGTCCGCTTAGTGTATATGCCACTTGTTTCCTACATCTAGAAATAAATTCTGCAGTATTAAATACATTGAGGGGATTTAATCTCCAAACACTCTTGGACCCGTTAAGCAGTAGCTGAATCAGCTTCAAGGGCACTGTGATATACACTCGAACCTCTCTTATCCGGACCTCCGATATCTGGGAAAATTCTGTTATCCGGGCACCCTCCGGTCCGGCACTGCCCGGATAAGAGAGGTTCGAGTGTACGTTTAATTAAAAATGAGAAACTTTGGAAATAATTATATAAGTATATCTTTATACTAAAATATATCCTATAATTGGAAGATTGATGGTCCTTTTAAATGAATGGCAAAATTACTTACAGTATGATTGAAATTTACGTTATCAATTCGAAAACCCCCCCAACATACGGGATGGAAGTGTGCTTCCATTTTGCATTTTGATGACGTCATCGTCACCTTAGGGTAATGGTTTAAAGTTGAACATTTCATCCGTCATATGTTTACTTCCACCTATTTTCTAACTCAAGGTATCGAACTTTGAATATTTAATGAGATAATGACGAGATAAACATTTTTGATCCGTCATTGTCACCTTGGATATCGGCCCGATCAATTGGATACTTTGATAGTATCTAGTGGACTCCATTGCCTACCTTCCATATCAATATCAAGTTTCTACTATTTATACTTTGGCTAATATAGGAGAAATGGTAAAAGTGACAAAATGCTGTGTCATCATGCTGATTCAGCATAAATCAAAAATCGTATACCGAGGTGCACATTTCTATATCACTTTGCACCTCCTGTATAAATTTCAAGACGATATCTCTTAAACTCCGGTCAGGACACGAATTTCGGACGGCAGGCAAGCCGGCCGGAACATCCTCATTTTAGTACTGTGCATCCTATACGAATACTATAGGAAGCACACTAAAAATAATTCTGATTGCTTTCGTTTTGCTTAAAATCAAGTAAATTTGAAGTATGTGAACATTTACTATAATAATACTGGTCAAAAAAATAGTATGAGACTTAATTTTATGGTAGACTAAGTAAAACTAAGTATTTTCAAATGTTTGATAAAATATTTTATGAATGCCTTCGAATTACATCATTATGCGGCGTTTAATCTCTAATGATGAGTACATTCAACTTAAAATTGCAAATTTCCCGTTCAGGCGGTTTTATACAATGAAAGTCAAAATAATCACAAAATAACCTGTATTCCTGAAATTGCAAAAATATTCGTAGCTGGAACCACATTGACATAACACTAATGGCATGGAATATAGACAATGAATAAAAACTCACTTAATTGGGGCAAGTGTCAAGAACGGATTAGATTCCATACATAAAAGCTAATTAAAATATCGTATTTTAAAACTTTCGAAATGAAATAATTACCTGTTCCCTTTGTCATCACCGTTAATGGAGGTGAGAGTGGACCAAAACCATATCCATTCAGTGCTCCAATTCTCACTTCATAATATGTATACGGAATAAGAGGGGTCAAAAAATAACGACAACATCTGATTCGACTAATATTAGAATATATTATTGCAGACAAAACTTTAAAATGTATGATGTATTCTAATGAAAAAGAATTTATATGATCTTTAAGAACCTTGTCCCAAGAGAGGAGGATAAAATCAGATTCAATAGCTTCAGAGTGCAAATTTGTTGGGGAAGAAGTTGGTGCTAAAATAAAAAGATCATTTTAAAAGGTCTGTCTGGTAAAAATATATAAATTATTCAGAACTTTTTAATCAGTGAATTATTAATGCATTACTAGTTAAGCTAGTAAATCAAACAGCTGTTCTGGTTTACTATATCATCCATTTTACATGTATTAGTAGTAGATAAGTAGAACACATTTATTAGCAGGGATGGATCTAGCGGGGTTGCAGGGTGATGCGCACCTTCCGAAATTTAATTTTATTAGATAATTTTAAAAGGTGGAGCACCCCACTAATTTTAAAACTTCCCTTGAAGGAGTATCACACTATCTTTCCCAGGACTATGTAGCAGTGGCGATCATGAAACCTTTTGAAACAACCTATATAGCTATTTTCATGTTCTGCTAACATTTTTAGCGTAAATACTATTTTACAGGCACTCCCCCACTTTAATTTTGAGGACTACACCACTGTCGGTGATATCATATGTGATGTTATCAATTAGTTTCTCTGGCTATCAGTTTATGGGTATAGTATGGCTTAAGTATTAATAAGTTAAATTAATACATGCGTTCACCTCATTATTGTAGTCTGTCAGATTAACTTTTGGTACAGTGACACTTTGAGGTCGGAATGTGCTAAAATGAGAGCGAAGCTAGGCCTTTTCTGTAAGAAACGTTATAAGAGCAAAGTGAAAGTAAGCCTTTTAAGTAAGGAACAAATTGAAATTGAAAGTGATCTGAGGCATTTTCAGTTCGCTGTGGGGGGGTACAGTGACATTTTGAGGTCGGAATGTGCTAAAATGAGAGCGAAGCTAGGCCTTTTCTGTAAGAAACGTTATAAGAGCAAAGTGAAAGTAATTGTGTAGTATGGTGTTAAAAAAATTGTATTTCTAGATGTACATCCTTCAAATAGTTTATATTTAGCACCAAATATTCGCAATAAAAAATTCAACCAATTTAGAGATTAATTAGTGGTTGCGTTAGGTAGGCTCCTCCTCGTGCAAATTGATAACGATATCAGTCTGGTTTTGGGCCTAAAATTCCAAAAAGCCGTACTTCTGACATTGGAGTAAACTAGTAACTTTATTATTGAGATATTTGGGGGTAGTTTTATATCAGCTAATAATACATTTTAATTACCTAAAATCTAAAGGTTCAGAGATATTGGTGAAAAGAGTTGGGACCATTAATATAAGTATGAAGAATGGCCCAAACTGTTTTCATCAATATCTCCGAAATGGTAGATTAAAGGTCATTAAAATTATTAGCTGATATAAAACCACCCCCAAATATCTCAAAAATAAAGTTGTTAGCTTTTTTGCATATCAAAAGTACGCCATTTACAACTATAGACCCCAAACAGGACATATCCTATTATTAATCAGCAAGAGGGGGAACCTCACATTCGCGAACTCTAAACCATCCCCAAATGATTGAAACTTTTATGCTGAATATTTGGTAATCAAAACAAGTTATTTGAATAGTGTGCACCTCAAGAATAAATCTTTCGAATAATTAAGAGCACTAAGACTCATCACTTTGTTATGACGTCATCAATACGCATCAAAATTTAAAAAATTGACAAATTTCGTTTCGTGCGATATCGATTATAGCAGTAGGGCAGACGTGTTTAGAGATGTTATATCCCTTATAATTAATCAATGTGACCCCAGGTGCTCACAAAGTGTCCGCCAGCCGAGCAGCGCAAGCAAGCGAAGCGCGCTTGTAATTATATATGTACAGGGTGTAACATTAGTGTTGCCACCTTTGAATACTAGCTCAAATTAATAGGTGAACAAAAATTTGATAATGGGGAAAGGAAAAGTGTATTTCGCAATTGGTGTGATGTCACAAAATAAAGTAATGCGTGATAGCTAATGACAGGCTAAGAGTTTTGTATTTGATTACTATGGTTTGATATCAATCAAGCATAATGATGAATAACTAGGGTGAAAACACTGTTGTTACACTCTGTATATGTAAATATCTGTAACGAATTGATTAAAGAAACTGCCAGGAACAGAAAGCTGAATTTTGCCATAATAAATTCTGACCTCAGACAAAAATGTCTACCCATCATGGAATTACTATGTAACTGACGAACTTTTTTATAATTAGAAATTCTGTTTTTCCACCAGCCATTTAGATGGCAGAAATTTTAATAGAATGTATCATAGCCTACTGTATATAAGGCCTCACAGTAACTTGCGGATTTGGAACTAGGGATGCGGTTGAAGATGGTTGAGCTAATACATGAGCTGCCTTAATCATTAACAAAGCACAATACGTAGGGCACTCGAAAAGTTTTGACGTTTGCTATGAAACCATTAATCTAGAAGAAAGATTTATGGTTAATTCGTTTCATTTTGCGGTTATTAGTATACACTGAAAATTTCATTCATTTATCTTTCATACTTCCAGAAATATTTTACTTGTTAGTCTGCATGGCTTCTAACTTGCTTACATCATCCTCATATTTCACAAGACGTGATTTTCGTGCAATGATTTTGATTTTATTCAAAATGATAAAGACGAGGCAGGAGATCCATGAAACTTCACAGGAACATTTCCCAGATGTTGCTCCTTCTTTGAGTACAGTTGAGTGATGGTACAGAGAATTTACTCATGGGAACTTCGTTCTAGAGGATGCTCCTCGTGCAGGGAGACCGAGTGTTTTCCACAATGAACAAAATGTGGATCAAGTACTGGAACTAGTAATCCAGGATTCTCATGTTACATATGCTCAGATAGAGCATGAAACTGGCCTCTCATCGGGTACTATTAATGTCATTATACAGAAAGAACTTTGTCTACGAAAGTTGTGTGCCCGCTGGATCCCCCATTCTTTGACTTTAGAGCAAAAATCGGTCCGAGTTGACTTTTGCAAAATTATGCTCAAAAGATTTGATAATGGAACTTCAAGGGCTGTTTCGGATATTCTTACAGGGGATGAAACATGGATATACAATTATGATCCGGAAACAAAACAACAATCGAAGGAGTGGGTGGAAGAAGATGCACCACCTCCAACAAAAGTAGGAAGGGTGAAATCTGTAGGGAAGCAAATGTGGCCAATTTTTTTTAGATCCAGTGGGTTTGTAGCAGCTGTGGCGCTTGAGGATAGAAAAACAGTTACTGCCGATTGGTACACCACAGTATGCCTCCCCAAAGTCATCACAGAAATAAATTCACAGCGTGAAAAGACGGGTGTCAGGGGAATTTTGCTCCATTATGATAACGCATCATCGTACACCGCACTCAGAAAGTTTTTGGAAGATTCTGGACTTAGAACACTGCACCATCCTCCCTACAGTCCAGACCTAGCCACTTGCGACTTCTGGCTGTTCCCTACGATAAAGAATGAGTTGCGTGGAAAGAGATTTTCATCGAATGAGGAGCTGGCGGGGGCACTTTTCGAGGTGATCGAAACCATACCCAAAGATGAGTGGAAAATGTGTTTTCAGAAGTGGTTTAGTAGAATGAAAAATGTATAGAGTCTCATGGAGAGTATTTTGAAAAAATGTAATATAAATCTTCATACTAACTCTTTGATATGTAGGTGAACGTCAAAACTTTTCGAGTGTAGAGCTTAGGAATGTATTAACAGCATATATAAATATGGTGTCTAAGTACCCATATCCGTTGTTAAAATTTAGATTAGTCATCATATTGTTGCGCAATAGGCAACATTTGTGACAAATTTGGTGATTTTCAGAGGCCGTTTAGGGGCACTTCTAAGTGTTTTACTAAAATATTTTTCGCATAGAACTGAGATGTGAATGGGTTAATACGAATTTCATGGAATGTTGCTACATTCCAGTGTTGCTATGGAAACGTGTTTTGGTCAGTTGGGATCATATCTTGAAAGCCGCAAAAGCTAGACATTCAATTGTAATTCCATTTGATAGCCAATATACTATTTCCTATTAAGTGATAATATAATCTATTTGTCTAAATTCAATGGTTTACGAGTTAACAGACAATTTATCACATTGGTCACATTTGGTAATTTGCCGACTATCTCGTAAACCATTGAATTTAGACAAATAGATTATATTATCACTTAATAGGAAATAGTATATTGGCCATCAAATGGAATTACATTTGAATGTCTAGCTTTTGCGGTTTTCAAGATATGATCCCAACTGAACAAAACACGTTTCCATAGCAACACTGGAATGTAGCAACATTTCATGAAAAAATTTCAAATTTTTCGTATTAACTCATTCACATCTCAGTTCTATGCGAAAAATATTATAATAAAAACACTTAGAAGTGCCCCTAAACGGCCTCTGAAAATCACCAAATTTGTCACAAATGTTGCCTATTGCGCAACAATATGATGACTAATCTAAATTTTAAAACGGATATGGGTACTTAGACACCATATTTATATATGCTGGTAATACATTCCTAAGCTCTATTGTGCTTTGTTAATGATTTAAGGCAGCTCATGTATTAGCTCAACCATCTTCTACCGCATCCCTAGTCCCAAATTCGCAAGTTACTGTGAGGCCTTATATACAGTAGGCTATGAATGTGTATATTACAATTCTTCACATGAGACACAACTATCTTATATATTAAAACGCTAGGATTTTTTTGTGTTTGTCCGAATAGATTGAAAAATTGGCAAGTCGTAGAGATATGAAAATTTGCATATAGGCGTCAAATGATATTACTACGATTAAGTTTTAAGATCTAAGTGTAATCTTCACAACTCTGCAAAAAAAATGGAAAACAATTTTTAACACCTTTCCAAAATACTTCACGACTTCACTCTCACAATAGAAATCATTGTAATACACTACAATAAATTGCCATTGTTATTACAGTACACCCTCGCTAATCCGAACAGCTCTGTGCCAATGAGCTAAAAAATCGTTCGGATCAGTGAAACACTAATTCAATGGGGTATTAACTATAAAAAATTTGAATTGTTAGAATATTAGGATCATATTTTGTTATAATTACTTCTTTAATGAGGTTTATCAATCTTATTGAAGTGTATAATATTATAAACGTTGATTTATAGCATAGAGGCGAAAAATATTATATTTCGGGTGTTCGGATTGTAAGAATGAAGTGTTCGGATTGGCGAGGGTTCGGACTAGCGAGGTTCGGATACGCGAGGGTGTACTGTAATACTTTAAAGCCACAACTTATGTTTGATTTTATAAATCTATTATAGTGTATAGCAATAAAAAAGATTATTTGCATATTTTCACACCTTTATTATACATATTTTCACACCATTTGATGAATTTTGAAAAATATGCAAGAGACTAGATTCCCACGGGTGACATGTGGTTTGCAGGAGTGTAGATTTCTAATATCATATTTTCAGATCTATGATAAATTATTTGTTTACTTTTGTTTACATTAGATACATAAAGTAAAGAAATCTCAAAAATATACTAGAAACTTGCTTTCAACGGTTGACATGGGGTTTTCAGGGGTATAGATTTCGAATATCATATTTTAAAATCAATATGATATATTTTAAGATCTATATGATAAATTTTTTGTTTACTTTTGCTAACATTAGGTACATAAGTAAACAAATCTCGAATATATGCTAGAAACTAGCTTAGGGCGACTCTGCGGACACGCGTGTCTGCAAGCCGCGCAGCATAGGCATGCGAAGCGCGCTTGTGATCAATAAATGACGACACATCACTCTGTTATGAAGTCATCATCATGCATCAAGAATTGAAAAATGAACCAATTTTGTGACATTTCGAGCAATATCGATTTTAACAGTAAGACAGACACATTTTTAGTTGTTAACTCCCTTATAATTAATCAATGTAATCCCAGGCCCCCGAAGGGCATCTCCAGCGGAGACAAAGTGTCCTCCCGCCGCGTAGCTCAAGTAAGCGAAGCGCGTTTGTATTCGAGCAAATTTGAATGTTTAACTGCTGTACTGTAGATATAGACTCAATTGCTGAAAATACAATTTCTCCAGCAATCCTGTAATGTAATAACAATCGATGGAAAATTTTAGTTTTAGTTTTTGTATTAACTGGTCCAGAACTTGGTTCTGTACAAATACGTTAATCCTTAGTAGTAAAACTCGATTAATGTATATTCATTTATTTAATCATATATACAGTCGATTCCGCTTAATAGGGCCACATCGGCGAGAGGACATTTTGGCCCGATTAAGCGGAGAACCCTATTAACCGAAAATATTTTGTATTAGCTTCTATGTGTGAGAGCTATTCTGGTCCTACCAAAAGTGGCCCGATTAAGCGGCTGACACGATTAAACAGTGGCCCTATTAAGCGGAGTCAACTGTATATACAGTCGACTCCGCTTAATAGGGCCACATCGGTCAGAGGACATTTTGACCCGATTAAGCGGAGAATCCTATTAACCGAAAATATTTTGTATTAGCTTCTATGTGTGAGAGCTATTCCGGTCCTGCCAAAAGTGGCCCGATTAAGCGGTTGACCCGATTAAACAGTGGCCTTATTAAGCGGAGTCGACTGTATATAACAAGCGTGCTTCGCTTGCTTGGGCTGCGCGGCAGGTGGACAAATTATGTCCGCCGGAGGCGCCCTTGGGCGCCTGTGGTAACCTTATAACATCTCTAAATACGTCTGCCCTACTGTTATAATCGATATCGCACGTAAAATCACCAAATTTATCAAATTTTAAAATTTTGATGAGTTTTGATGACGTCATAACAAAGTGATGAGTGATCATTTTTTGATTATAGTTGCATCATATGTGAGGTATGTTAGTATACAGATTCTAATAAAATTTCAATCTTCTATCTCCTATAATGGCTGAGTTATGCTCGAATAACTGTATTGCTTAACTTTTAAAAATGTGACAATGACGTCATTATTCCATGATGAGTCGATATTTTGCTCTGAGCTCAGAACTTAGTGGAGCCATAGCTAAAAGACTCCTACATGGCAAAAATCAGCTTTTTGTGTCTGGCAGTTTCTTCAATCAATTCGTTACAGAAATACATATATACAACCGCGCTTCGCTTGCTTGCGCTGCGCGGCTGGCGGACATTTTGTAAGCCTTGAAAGAGGCTATTGCTCCCCTTCCACCCATCTCAGACACGGAAGATGACCCTTAGATTAGTATCCTTCGGATTCATAGCATTTATATCATAAGCCACTCATTTATTTATTATTATGTTCCCATATTTTTGATTCTGCGGACGGCAATATAGCCAGAAAGCCTCTAAATGTATGTGCTCATAACTATCACTACTATATCTGATCTATCAACTTCTTATATATATATAAATAAATAAATATATATCGTATTGCTTCGAATAAGCGCCCGGGCGCTTATTTATTTCGTTCACCCTTTAGACCAGGCGCTTATTCAAACCAGCGCTTATTCAAGCCCCGGCGCTTATTTTTTTCATTCGCTATTTTGACCTGGCGCTCTTTTTTTTGTTTACTACATTGACTGGCACTTTTATTTTTGCCACAACTGAGAATGTTAGTTCTATTAAAAAAGGATAATGTAATGTTTCAAAAAGCACTTGTATCTATGCCACTACTGAGAATACTAGTTTGATATGATGTTCAGAGAACTAAAATGCCACGGCGCTTATTCGATCCAAGGCGCTTATTCGAGCCCCGGCGCCAATTCGAGCCCCGGCGCTTATTTATATCGCTCACCCTTTAGACCCGGTGCTTATTCAAACCGGCGCTCATTCAAGCCCCGGCGCTTATTCAGGGAAATACGGTATATACAGGGTGATCCAAAAGTTCTGCAACAAATTTTGCTGAAGTATTATACTTACACATGAGGATATAACATCCGATATTTCGTTTACTTGAAAATTATAAGGATTATTTCAAATATTTTGCAATCCAATTGCCTCTCTTTCATAATATATTTGCTAAGGTGGATCATAAATGTTTGTGTGTTTAGAAAAAAGAGAAAAATCAAAAGAAAAAATCTCGAATGCTTGGTACATTCTATGATTATACTTTAACAATTGTTGTTCTTATTGGTGATTCCCGCTCAATAAACCAAAAGAAATAGTCATATACTAGTATTTTGAATTAATAACTGACTATAGGAAGATATAAATATATTTAAACAGGAGAAAAAAAGTTTTTTTCGAACTTGCCATTTTTGAGATCAGATTATTGGAGTCCGGGTATATAATATTTCAAAAATTTGTATAAAAAATATTTTGCGCAATGAATAGTGTTCATTTGTAAACTAGAAGGGTGGTAGATTCCATAGATGCAAACCGATTTAAAGTTAGACTAAATTATCTTAGTCAAATCAATGAAGTAGAATTTATAGTTGCAGAACTTTTGGATCACCCTGTATATATATATATATATATATATATACACAGTCGACTCTCGTTAACACGTACACCAAGGGACCACACATTTGTCCAAAATACTTAATATACATAGTGATAACTACGTGAGAGTATGAAATTGTACTTGTCAAATAGAGAACTCATTATCCATGTTGTATTAACGAGATTCGACTGTATTTTCATTGAGAAATATCTGTCTAGTATCTATCTACGTACATACTATGTACCATATTCAAAGTGCTCGTAGGCACACACCTGTTCGTATTAACCGATGTATTTAGTATTGAAAACGCACTGAAGGGGACCCACAAATCGTACTTATTATCCGATATTTCGTCTTATCCGTGTTCGTGTTAACCGGAGTTCGTTTGTATCATAGACTCCTTTAAGTAAGGACTGTAGGCGTTCAATCTCGGGTCCTGGAACTTGGGTCCATTGTGTATTATTGATATCCCGTAATCCGCTCAAGTTAGACATGGGAGATGTATCATTGTTGAATAGGAAGTCGTATTTTTAGAGTCCATTGGTCATGATGGCCTACCTCAACTATGTGTGGAATGTGAGTTATGTGGTTTTCACACCTGTTTTTCAGAGATTTAAGATACATTTTGGCAATTTTCTGACCTGTTTTAAGCACATTTTAAAGCGTTATTAATGTATGATTTTCGAAGATAATCAAGGTAGGAACGGGTTAATTCGAAATATTTGGACATTTCAAATGGAATGTTGCTACATTCCAGCGTTGCTATGGAAACGTATGTATACCATTTGAGCCGATATCTTGAAAACCGTTACAGTTAGACATTCAACTTTGACTATATTTGATAGATAATAGGTTACTTTCTATTGGTTCCGAATACGTTTTATAGCATTAAATCTTAAGGTTTTCGAGATATGGTGCAATATATTTTATGAATCATATTTGTAAAATTGCACCATATCTCGAAAACCTTAAGATTTAATGTTATAAAATGTATTAGGAGCTAAAAAAAAAAAGAGAAAAAAAAAAGAGCGGATTACGGGATATCAATAATACACAATGGACCCAAGTTCCAGGACCCGAGATTGAACGCCTACAGTCCTTACTTAAAGGAGTCTATGGTTTGTATATATTTTGCCATAGATTAGGTTGGGGAATCAAAACTTGTACTTCTTATCCGATTGTACTCCTTATCCGTGTTCGTATTAACGAGAGTTGACTGTATATGTATGTATATATATCTGTAAAGAATTGATTGAAGAAACTGCCAGGCGCAGAAAGCTAATTTTTGGCATGCGGAAGTCTTTTGGCTATGGCTCCACTAAGTTCTGAGCTCAGACCAAAATGTCGACTCATCATGGAATTATGACGTCATTGTCACATTTTTAAAAGTTAAGCAATACAGTTATTCGAGCATATCTCAGCTATTATAGGAGATAGAAGGCTGAAATTTTAAAAGAATATATATATTAATATACCTAACATATGACCCAACTATTATCAAAAAATGATGACTCATCACTCTGTTATGACGTCATCATTACGCATCAAAATTTTAAAATTGACAAATTTGATGATTTTTTCGTAATATCGATTATAACAGTAGGACAGAGGTATTTAGAGATGTTTTCTCCCTTATAATTAATCAATGTGACCCCAGGCGCCCAAAAGGCGCCTCCGGCGGACACTGTCTGCCAACCATCCAGTGCAAGCAAAATGTTTACTAATGACCCAATTTAGTTAAGAATTTTAGTACATAAATATTGCCCGCAAGCAATATGTAGTAGTCATAGCGTGACTATTGCTATTCCTATGAGGCCTATTCTATTTCAATAATATAAGGGAATAATTTTGAGTGTGTTTTGTCCCAATATTTCTGAATCAAAAATAGAATATGCCTAAATTGAACAAGCGTGGGCGCCAAACCCGTAAAAGTGGCACTAAAGCTGAGAGAGCGAGGAAAGTTCGAGACAAAGAAACTCCTCAAGAGCGACTCCTTCGCCAACAACATGACCGTGAACAGAATATGCTGCGTTTGAGAGTCCTAACCCCTAAGTCTAAAAGGAGGCGTTTTCAAGAAAAGCGAGATCGCACTCGACTTCACTTGAAAAAAGAGACGCCTACCGGGAGAAGAGCCAGCCTGAGAGATTTGGTTGAACGGCAGGGTCCACGGTTGAGAGCTGAGACTCCGACGAGGAGAGTCACACGCTGCCTTGATCTGAGTCAGCTACAGGCTTCCCGCTTCGACAGTGAGACGGAGGACGCTCGCGAAGTTCGTCTCCTAGATCTGCGGGATCGACAGACATCCCGGTATGACAGTGAGATGGACGAGGCCCGCCAAGTTCGCCTCCTAGAAATGCGGGATCGTAAGACATCCCGGTATGACAGTGAGACGGACGAGGCTCGCCAAGATCGCCTCCTAGACCTGCGGGATCACAAGCCTGGAAGATAGCATGTGAAACGGAAGAGCAAGTCAGCTCACGTCAGAAGTACCAGGCTAAGTTGTATGCTAAGAGAGTTAAATCTCGCATTGTCCATAATTTTGCTAGGTCAATTATTGCCACCGAAGTTCCTGATAGTATTGTCGACGAGCATTCAAGTGGCAGTATGACATACAGCTGCTCCGTGTGTCAGGCAAAATTCTGGGCGGGTGAGAAGCTCTCAGGTAATACTAAATCCTGTTATAAGTTCTCCTTATGTTGTGGGGAGGGCAAAGTTGTTCTACTTCCTGTGGCTCCACACCCTGAACTGTTGATGCACCTGCAAACGGCTTCAGACCCGCGGGGAAGAGCGTTTAGAGAACAGATCAGAGCATACAACAACGCTCTTGCATTCGCTTCTCTTGGAGCGAACCTCGATAAGGGTCTGGCTAATGCTAAGCGGGGAGTGTACACATTTCGTAGACACGGAGTGATGTACCATCGTATCGGAAGGTTGATGCCTAATGAAGGCGAGGCACCCACATTCGCTGCATGAGGTTAATCTTTATGTGGCATTTCTTAGACAAGAGGTCGCCAGCAGGGATATAGTGCTGTACGCGCGGAAGGGCGGTCTTCAGCACATTAATGATACTCACCGTGCGTACGATACACTGCACTATGTCCTACTATTCCCACTTGGTGAAGACGGCTGGCATCTCAACATTCCTTACTCGAAAGGGAGAGGAAATGTCATCGCTATGGAGTATTATGCATACCGACTGATGGTACGGAGCCGCTTGAGTCCTCTACACCTGAGTGGTAGACTTTTCCATCAGTATGCTGTGGATGTATACGCCAAGATAGAACAGCAGCGCCTGAACTACAACAGGACCAATCAGAAGAAGATTCGTGTGGATCTTTAATTCCGAACTTGATCAAGTACAGGAAAGTGATCAGATAGAAACCTCAATGTTAAGGAGGTCTTCACGTATGAGAAGATTACCACAATACCTGAGAGATTACGATTTATCCTAATACATTAAGGGGGAGATGTGTAATGAATGTTAATTATAGTACTGTAAATGCGAACATGAAGATTGGAAATTCTGATTAGTTAATTAGTAGAGTGAGCATCTGGAAATCATTTAAGAGTAATATATATATTGTATCAGTATCGAGATTGGAAGTATGTCTGTATAGAGATTATGAAAGATTGATTATTCGTATCTTACAATTGGTAGCAGAGAGTGGTTGTTCAATGGCGGATCGTTTTGTTAGTATTCCTCGTGTATTTGACAGTGGTAATTTTGAGGAATGGTTGGAACGCTATGAGATTTGTGCAGCAGCTAATGGGTGGAAGGAAAAGGAAAAGGCTCTTCGATTACCAACGCTCTTGGAGAAAGAAGCTCTCGCAGTATACTTGGAGTTGGACGAAGAAACGAGGAAAGAATATCAAGCACTGAAAGGAGCACTAATGAATTATTTTCAACCTCCAGAAACTCGTTTTATTGCACTGGATGAATTTGAGTCGAGGAAAATTCTTCCTGGTGAATCGCCTCAAGAATTTTTGCACGTGCTAAAGCAACGCCTAGCCAAGGCAATTCCTGATATGGACAGAAATGCTCGCGAACAATTGCTTTTGCATCGTTTTCTCAGTGGTCTACCACAACAAATTGCCAAGAGTGTTCGTGTCTCTCCAGAGGTTAACAATACTACAGAGGCATTGAAGAGAGTAAAGTTACTGATGCTCTGTCAGCCAGAATATTCGGTTGCACCGATTGCAGATAAAACAAGTGAGGAAATGGCTAAAGATACTAAATTAGACGAACTGGAAGCGAAATTAGATCGTGTGTTGGCTGGTTTAGCAGAAGAAAAATCACCGATAATGGTTGTTGGGAGAAGGAACTTCGGGGGAGGCGATAGGATTAAATGTTACAATTGCCAAGCTCTAGGACACATCGCCGTGAATTGCCCACAAAGGAATCGTCGGACGGTTTGCTATCTATGTGGAAAGACCGGCCATATTCGCAGAACGTGTCCTTTAAACTCCAGCAGACCGACAGGCAGGGTCACCGGTCGGTCTTATTATCAAAACGGCCCCAAAAGCGATTAAATCTACAACATTATGTAGTATCAGCTAGAGACCAATTCGACGCTTCACTCGCAACTATTGAAATCGATATCGGACAACTTAAGGTGAGGGCATTATTAGATTCGGGTTCGTCAGTTTCCTTAATTGTAGCTGATCTGGTCAAAAAGGGATGTTATGAAATTGATAGGAATTACTTCAAACAATTAGTTTCAGCAACTGGTAACAATTTAGAGGTTATGGGGAAAGTTTTATTACCAATACTAATAGGCGGAACTCAGACAAATCATGAATTCACTGTGGTTTCAAGTTTAGTGACTCCTCTTATTTTGGGAAAAGATTTTCTTTCAGCTCACAAAATAAGGTTAGATTTTGGAAAAGAATTGATTGAATGTCCAACCCTTGGATTTAATTCACCTTTCGACCATAAGAAGGTGGTTGTGAGTCGTTCGAATTTGATGAGCAATCAAGTCGACTTCAAGGATAACTGGAAGGAAGGCGAAGATACATGTCAGGTACATGATAAATTCCTCAGACCTTTTCCTGGATCAGTTTCACTAATCACATCAGAACCGGAATCTAGTGGTTGTGAAGAATGTTATATTCCATGTTTCAATCAAGAGAAGTTTGAGTTGCCGGATTATCCTTCACAGTTGGAACAGCTTATTCTGGAATACCAAGATCGGTTTTCTACCACTCCTGGAAGGACTAATGTCACAACTCATCAAATCTGTACAGAAGGGAGTCGGCCCGTTCGTCTACCGCCAAGACGAATGCCAGCACATTATAAATCTGAAGTAGAAGTTCAAATACAGAAAATGCTTGATCAAGGAATAATTAAAGAGAGTAATAGCCCGTGGATTGCGCCAGCAGTTTATGTGATGAAGAAGGATGGAAGTTTAAGAATCTGTGTAGATTATCGTGAATTAAACAAACGAACAATCAAAGACGCTTACCCTTTACCTTTGATAGATGATATACAATCTCATCTATCTGGGGCTGTGGTATTTTCTACGTTGGACCTAAATAGTGGTTACTGGCAATTACCCATTCACCCTGACGATTGTCATAAGACAGCTTTTACACCTGGTCCAGGTATGGGATTGTATGAATTTGTGTGTATGCCGTTTGGGGTATGCAATGGACCTTCTTCTTTTCAAAGAATGATGGAAACTGTGCTGCGAGGGGTTAGAGCATCAAAAGTATTTATTGACGATATTCTCATATTTTCATCGGATATGAAGTCGCACTCTAACCACTTGAGAGAGGTATTTCAAAGATTAAGAGAGTCTAATTTGACTTTACGAGGTCGCAAATGTTGCTTGGCTCGATCGAGCGTTCGTTACCTAGGAAACATTTTTTCTGCTCAAGGAATGAGACCAGATCCTTCTAAGGTGGAGACAATTCGGGATTGGCCTCATCCGAAGGACATAGGCGCCCTACGGCAATTTTTAGGTCTTGCTTCTTACTATAGGAAGTTCATTGCCAAATTTTCAGATATAGCATCACCACTCTATAACTTGTTGGAAAAGGATGTTCAATTTAGTTGGACTGTTGACTGTCAAAAAGGATTCGAACGCCTCAAGAATGCTTTATCAACTAGTCCGGTTTTGGGATATCCTTCTCTGGACAAAGAGTTTGCTCTGTATACTGATGCGAGTGGAGTTGGCGTTGGTGCAGTACTAGAACAAGCGGGTAGGGTTATATCTTATGCCAGTAGGACACTAACCAAGGCTGAGAAAAACTATAGTGTAATTGAGAAGGAGTGTTTGGCATTAGTTTACGGAACGAAACAATTTCGGCATTATCTTCTTGGACGAAAATTCAGAATAATCACAGACCACAAACCTCTATGCTGGCTTTCTGCTCAGAAAATGGAAGGTAGACTTTGCAGATGGGCTCTGGCTTTGCAAGAGTTTGATTATATTGTAGAATATCGCAATGGCTCAGAGAACATTAATGCTGATGTATTATCGAGGAAGCCTCTCACAGATATTTCATTATTGTGTGAATTTAGTCCCAGCATTGACCTTGATCGGGTAAGAGATAGCCAGGAGAAAGATTGGATTCTTGGAACAATTATCAGGCTTCTTCCAAAACAAGTAGACCGTTCCCCTGAAAGGGGAATAATTCCATGGAGATTTTGTCAAATTTGGAAGCAACTGAAGATAGTGGATGGGATTTTGTGTCGAGAATATGAAGCTGATAGATTCGGGGTTGCTCGCAGAGTGATAGTGGGACCTGATGAAATGAAGGAATCATTTTTACACCAAAATCATGATTCACCCAGTGCAGGCCATCAAGGATGGAGGAAGACCTTGGAAAGACTAAAGAAGGTAGTTTATTGGATTGGAATGGCAGATGATACCAGAGATTACTGTAGATCTTGTGATAACTGCATGAAGGCTAAACAAACTTTGCCTCCTAGGGCACCCTTGATTAGTACTCCTATTGGAAAAGCATGGGAAAGGATTGCAATGGATGTAATGGAGGTTCCAATTAATTCCAAAGGAAATAAGTATCTTTTAGTCATACAAGACTATTTTACCAAGTGGTTGGAAGCATTTCCTATACCAGATCAGAAGGCGTATCGTATTGTTGAGATTTTAAAATCTCTGTTCTGTCATTTAGGAGTTCCGAAATTTTTGCACAGTGACCAGGGTAGGAATTTTGAGAGCTTAGTAGTGTCAAATTTATGTGATTTTTTCGGAATTAAAAAGACTCATACAACGCCTTATCACCCTCAAGGAGATGCATTGGTCGAAAGGTCTAATAGAATATTGTTGGACATGTTGCGTTCTTATGTTGCGAGAGAAGAACAATGGGAAGATTTTCTTCCTTTAATGCTCTATTCGTATAACACTTCACATCATTCTTCAATACAAACAACTCCTTACATGTTGATGTATGGAAGAGAACCAGGACCCTCATTCGGAATTGAAAAAGAGATAGGTTATGATCCAATAGGATATGAGAAGCAATTAAAGGAAAAACTTGAGAAATGTGAACAGATTGTTCGTACACATCTTACAACGGCTGCAGAGGAACAGAAAAGGTGGTATGATGCTAAGGCATCGAGAAGGATAGGATTTGGGGTAGGAGATGAAGTATGGCTCAGTATTGCTCACAGAGGTAAATTAGACCCTCGTTGGGAAGGGAAATGGAAGGTGGTGGAAATATTAAACGATGTCAACCTCAAACTACTCAATGAGGACGGAAGAAGTCGGATAGTTCACGTTAACAGAGTAAGGCCTAGATATGTGCGAGATCTGAAAAATTATAGTTATCAGGGGATTCGGGTGTCTATGAGCAATGGCTTAAATACAGAGTTTAATGATGTGTTGAGCCGACAAAGGCATACCACTTTGACTGGATGGTTTGTTGCAAACCAGGAATTCCATTGCGCTAGGGAGGTTACATATACTAATTTCCCCGATGAGTTTGTATGGGATAAATCGAAGCGCGAATGGAAGTTGAAGGTGAAGGGGCATGGCACCATGATAGGTCGCATTTATGCAACTCATCCCGTTGAAGGGGAGCGTTTTTATCTAAGAATGCTCCTCAACCATGTCACAGGATGTACGAGTTTTCAGGACATCCGTACTCTCGCTGATGGTACTGTCTGTGAAAGCTTTAACGAGGCCGCGGCAGACTTGGGTTGTTGGAAGATGACACGGAGTTAGATCAGTGTTTGGCAGAAGCGGCTGTTTCTGTGATGCCCACACAGATGCGCCAGCTCTTTATCACGATCCTCCTATTTAGTGTCCCAACTGATCCCTTAGCCCTTTGGGAACACCATCAGGCCTCTTTATCTGAGGACTTTCTGTGTCGTGCTAAGCGAGTAGTTCTTGACGTCCAATTGGATGAGCACATTATAAACTGTGTATTATTGGATATTGAGAATCGCTTACAGAGACATGGGAAGTCTTTAGAGGATTACCCAGGTATGCCTGTCCCTAAGTATATGCGTAATCCGTACGAAGAACCCAGAATCATACAGAATGAACTTGATTATTGTGTTAGTGATCTGTTGGAAATGGTGCGTGTCAATCTGCCAATGATCAATGCAGACCAACTGATTGTCTTCAACACTGTGATGAAGGCTATTGATGATTCCGCGGTATATACTAAGGTGTTCTTCGTGGATGGAACAGGCGGTACAGGTAAAACGTTCATTTACAATACACTGTTAGCCAAGGTCCGTTCTAGGAGAGAGATTGCCCTCGCAATGGCTTCTTCGGGGATTGTGGCACTCCTCCTATATGGTGGCAGGACTGTACATTCGAGAATGAAAGTTCCTCTCTCGACCAATGCACATTCTGCGTGTAGCATTACTAAGCAGAGTGTGCTTGCCCGTCTCATCCAGCGTGCAAGTTTATTGGTCTGAGATGAGGCTCCAATGTCTCATAAGCATGTTGCTGAATGCATGGATCGAACTCTGAGAGAACTGTGCTCTTGCGATCTACCATTTGGCGGCAAGGTTATGGTATTTAGAAGTGATTTCCGTCAGATTCTGCCTGTAATTAGACGAGGAACCAGAGGTGATGTTGTTTCTGCATGTCTCAACAGATCATCTCTCTGGCAATATGTTAAGGTTTTAAATTTAACTATTAATATGTGCCTACGGAAATTATCTTCTCAGGACTCACTTGAAGTGAGTGAATTCTCCAACTTCTTATTGAGGGTTGGAGAGGGCAGTAAACTCGAAGATGAGGATCACATGATTCACATCGACGACAAGTTTATTGTCCAGGGAAATGATATTTCTGATTTGGTTTCTTTTGTCTATGGTGACATTGTGAACAATTACCTTGATCAGGATTTCATGAATCGCCGCATCTTAATGTCTCCAAAGAATGAGACAGTAGAAGAATGAGACAGTAGAAGTTATGCGACAGATACCTGGAGATGATCAAACATTTTAAAGTGCAGATTCAGTTGATGATATGCAGGCTGCCATATACTCCACGGAGTTCTTGAACTCTCTAAATCCTAATGGTATGCCTCATCATCGTCTGAAGCTTAAAGAGTTTGCATCTATCATTCTCCTGAGGAATCTTGATTCTGCCCAGGGTTTGTGTAATTGCACTCGCTTGACTGTAAGATCGTTTAGTAAACGTCTTATAGATGCGGAGATTGCCACAGGTATCCATGCGGGGACTCGAGTATTCATTCCTCGCATTCCACTACTTACTCCCACATATTCTGGCCTTCCCTTTATCTTAAAGCGAAGACAGTTTCCAGTACGGCCTGCTTTCTGTATCACAATAAATAATGGTCAAGGCCAGAGTTTAGAGACTGTTGGTATTTTACTCCCTTCCCCTGAAGCCATATTCAGCCATGGTCAACTCTATGTGGCTCTTAGTCGCGTTCAGAATCCTAGCGGTTTGAAGATCATGGTTTGTGGAGGACAACAGTCTACTGGAGGAGGAGTATTGGTTAAGAATGTCGTATATCGGGAGGTTTTTCTAACTCACGTTGGAGAGCTTTCGTCATCTAGCCAGGATTTGATTGATTCCTTTTCGCTGGATGATATATCGTTCGATTCTTCCCAGCTGTCACCAGTTCTTTCTCACGTCAAAAAGAGGGTAATCATGGCTGATTCTGAGAGGAAGAGTAAAGTATCAAAAATCTTCGAGTTCAGTCAGAGTAGCGTTGTTACATTGGAGGATCCTGAAAACTATGCTTTTCAGAGTAATCGCGTTACATTTGAATCGTCTGATGTTGTTTTCAATGCAATTATTGGCATCCAAGTATGACTGGACATTCAGATATCGCTCTCATTAATTACAACTCTCGCAATACGATATAATCTGACACAATCAATTGGGTTGGAGAATGAAGCGATTTTACCGAATAGAGAAGATATAATGTCGCGTGGCCCTATTTTGCACTACTATCAGTCACTTAAAGCTAGACTGCGCAATAAATTTGGTCCTCAAATTTATTTGTGTCCAGTGTATGGCGACGGTAACTGTCTCTATCGGACTCTATATCATGTCATTTTTGGTAGTGAGAGCTCTTATCGTATTCTAAAACACAGTCTGATCTACAAATTTAAGAGCACTCCAGCGCATTTCTATAACGTTATGCGTAGATCAGGCATTTTCAGTGATCAGGAACTGATTGAGCATATGGATCGCGTATCTGTTCTCAATGAGTGGGGTACTAACACTGAATTGAATATGATAGGGGCTTTGGCTCGGATAGATGTAGTATCAATTAATGCTACCGACATAGATCCTTACTATTGGAATATCCAGCCAGTTTATATTCATGAATAGCTGGAAGTTCCTTTAGAGTGTGACCCTATTTATGATGGTCGTAAATTATGTGTTTTATTTCACCGGAATCACCATCAGATAGGCATGGAACACTTTGATCCATTCTATAATAGTTAGCTCGATAATTCTACTGACTTTAGTATCCTGAACTGATTATTCCTTTGGTTTAATTGTGTTGTGTACCATTCGTTAGTATGGTGAGTCTATGGCAATCATTCCCGAGACTAGATGCTTCTATTGCAGGAGAGAGTGCCCATCTTAGTCGTTCTACAGATTATTACGCATGTTTTATGTGAATCAACTGTATTTGTACTCAGTGTGCTGTTTAATAACATGCGCTCTGATGTACATTGAAGTAGTATTCACTTAGGTGAACCGATCACTCTGCCTTGAAGATTTGCTACTTCGGTAGTAATTCGATAGGTGGAGTAGTATGGCTTCCTGAGGTGAAACCGATCACTCTGCATTGAAGATTTGCTACTTTGGTAGTAATTCAGATAAGTGGAGTGGTAGGGTTCCCACAATGGGATTAATTACATTATCTTGATACTATTCTACTGAGGTAGTATTTGTTGAAAGTGTTGTACTAATCCCTTCTATGATAGTTGCAATTAGTTTGTTCGATGTTATGTATCTACTTTAGTAGTGCATATTATTAGCTTGCTTTTTGTGGCCACTATAGTGCACATGTAATAGTAACTATAGAATTGATATTTCTTTTAGCAAATGTCTGAAGGTTTGATTTGCTTGGCTCCCCTTTGCGTAAACAAGCGAATTATTGAGTTAACTAAAGTGTAGAAATCATTTCAATATGATTTCTACACCCCGTGAATGGATCGATAAATTCGGGAAAAGGTACAGAGTGTGTCCCAAGTGCACTCCTCTTAATATAATTAAGAGAACCCTGAGGGACTGAATTTATAGGGAAACCTTACATTGTTTGTGGACAATTGCTTAAATCATACAATATACAGCCTGCATACAAATAAAAAATGACACATAGGCGCCCAAAGGGCGCCTCATGCGGACACGAAGTGTTCGCCGCCCGTGGAGCGCAAACAAGCGAATCTCACAAATAATTAATCAATGAGGCCTCAGGCGCCAAAGGGTACCTCCGGCGGACAAAAAGTGTCCGCCAGCCGCGCAGCGCAAGCAAGCGAAGCGCGCATGTAATGCTTAAAAGTGTGTTTAAAACAGGTTAGAAAATCAGTGGAATTTGTCTATATATAGCAATTGCACAATAATATGATGACTAATCTTAATTTGACAATGGATATTGACACTTTGATATCGTGTTTATACCCGTATGCAGTTAATATATCCTTTAGGAAGATCATATATATTTTCCGATATCAAACATTTATAGTAGTATTAGATTTGTTCCATATAGATGCGCTAATATATAGTATAAAATGACCATTCTTTTAGTCTCTCGAATACCTTTGGGCTTTTGAATTTAAGTGACTGCTACTCATTTCATTAGTATTGAGCCGTTATCTGTAGGTAGATGTTAGTAGAATTATCCTATTTTCGATTTGTCGATTGTATAGCTCAGGGGATCAGCTTTCGATTTGCATATAGAATTACTATGATAGGACAATTATTGTGGTTCCTACATCCGATTCAAGTACATCAGTTTAGGATGCCTTCAAACGTGATTTTTGAGTTTCCTAAGGCTCTATTTCATTTCTAAGCAAATTTAGATTAAACTGATCCTTCCATTAATTTTTATATATCAAAAAAACAACATAAATATTGATTTATTTGTAGCATTATGGTTTTAGGCTGGGGAATAAATTGTTTATGAAATTGTATACTACCACTTTTGTCCCGTTTTAGGGGGAGAAAATTGGGCAAATCCACGTAAAGTTGCATAATTACTTTTTATCACAGGTTATTGTACTGAACACCTCCTGTTTGCTTCATCACACATATGTTCTTAATTATTTGACCTTGTAATGATCTTATTCCAGGAATTCAAATAAATATCACCAAATTCATTTTCAAGCCATTTTCAATTTTCCAACGTCACCGAAACCATGTATATAAATCGAATGTACCAATCACCATAATTGTTCTATCACAACAATTCTATATGCAAATCGAAAGCTGATCCCTGAGCTATACAATGGACAAATCGAAAATATTATATTTTCACTAACTTCTGAATACAGATCACGGCTCAGTACTTATGAAATGACCTAAGTAATCACTACTGCATTCAACCCAAAATTGTACCACCTAAGATTTTACCTCTGGTTAGTAGGTGCATTCAGTTAATACTCAATTTCTCTAGCTTTTTATTCGGCCAAATTATATCTTACCAAATAAACTATAATATTCAATATTTTAGAAATAATTTGGCATGCGTATTTTGGTTAATAAACATTTTTAATATATAGGTACATCGCATCAGAATCATGATGTACTAGGGCATTCAAAAAGTCTTGCGGGTCATACCATAAAATAATAAATAAATGTCATAGAATATGTTTCAATGTATTATTTATTCGAAATACCCCCCTCCTACTTCTACACAGCGTTTCAATCATTCCACCCACTTTATGAATGCATTTCTGTACTCTTCTTCGGGGATGGATTTGAGGAAGTGGTACAGGGCCGCCCCGAGGGTTTGTTTCGACTCAAATTCCCTGCCTTGAAGGTATATTTTGAGCTTGGGGAATAGCCAAAAATCACAGGGAGCTAGGTCTGGTGAGTAGGGTGGATGGGGAAGTAAATCTAACCCCTCTGATTCCAAGAAATTTTTAGTGAGCTTGGCTGTATGGAGCTAGCATTATCTATCAATAATTTTATTCCCCTCATTTTAGCCTTGGGACGGAGCTCTTCCACGTTTTTTATTAGGTTTGGAAGTACTTTCTCTGTAAAAAACGTTGGGTTTACTCTTTTACCACTTTCAGAAGGTATTTGCAAGACTATTCCACTACTATTGAAGAAGATCGTGTACATGACCTTCGGTTTTCTGAAGTCGGGCCTAGGAATTTGGGCCGGTCTTTCGTCCCCTCTCACTCATGATCGCATTTTATACTTGCTGTAAGGGGTTGAATAATAGACCCAAGTCTCATCCCCTGTTATAACTTCAGCTAGGCGTCTAGGATCACAACCGTCAAAGGTTTCCAGGAGTTTCTTGGCAGTCTTTACACTTGCGAGCTTTCGTTGATCGCCGAGGTTATGTTGGACCCACTTACCGCAAATGGATCGGAAACCAAGCTGAGTAGTCAGAATGGAATGAATGGCCCCCGATGAAATCTCCATACTCTGCTCTAACTGCTCGATTGTTATACACTTATCTTCCCTGACTTTGCTCTCGATTAGAGCGACATTCTCTGGGGTGCTGACGGACACCGGTCTCCCAGATCGAGGTAGATCTGACACGTCTGTATTTCCAGACTGAAATCGTGCAGCCCATCGCTCTACCGTTGATCTGGAAGGGCAATCCATGCAAAATACCTCCTGCAACTCATTGTAGATGAGTACCGGCTGGATGCGGAGTTTTGTGCGAAACTCAATGTAAGCTCTCCATTTCAGATTAAAATTGTCATCCTTGGAAGCCATAATTTTACCAGTATGTTGAAATGATGTGTGAATAAATTGATCAGAAATTTGTAATTTTTATTCAATCAAGCTAAGATTTTCAGTAAATCAAGCTAAGATATAAGGTTGTGTTATAGATGAAAACTGATGTATTTACTATTATAGTCTGCGAAATATACCATGACCCGCAAGACTTATTGAACGCCCTAGTATTAGGCTACATCAGTTCATACCGGTATTTTATTAACCTACATAAGCTTTATAGAGAAAGCATCAGTCTGTCACTATTTGCAATTGTATTATATAAAGAATGAAAAAATTCCATTCTAAAATTGAAAATGGGTGTTTCTGATAGGCAAAGATTCTAGCAACTATATATTTGAGACAATTGGGGTTATACACTGCCTGTCAAAAGTATTCGTACACCCCATAATTCCCCATACAAATAGTTATAATACTGATTTATTTAGCGAGTCAGGGTATTTAATTAGTAAGAGATACGCATAATTTAACTTCAAATTCGAATTACTTGCTTTTCCATCTTTCAACTTGTTTACACTCCCACAAGGTTAAAATTTTTCAAACTGTGCCACCTCATACCACCAATGCCATAATATACTACAATGGTGATCACTCGCGACATGTGGCATAGGAAAGCAAATGCTGAAAATACTTAATCTTGAAGAAGAGTAATTAAGTTAAAAACTTATAAAGTGGGTAATTTGAATGTGGAGAATTCGAATTTGAAGTCAAATTAAGTGTATCTCTTACCAATTAAATACCTTGACTCGCTAAATAAATCAGTATTATAACTATTTGCATGGAGAATTATGGGGTGTACGAATACTTTTGTCCAGGCAGTGTATATCTTACTCACGGCTAAAAGAATTTAGAACATTATAAGCCCCATTGACCAAATACAGTCAGGATCGCTTATTATGAACCCGCTTAATATGAACGTTCGTTTTTATTAACGAACCTCCTGGTCCAAATTTCATTTATGAAATAGGATTTGTATTGAATCAAGTTCGCTTAATATGAAGTATCTCTATTATGAACAGAATTTTTGGTACCCTGGTGGTTCTCAATAAGCGACCCTAACTGTACATGAATAGAATAGACAATCAAATATAGATCTTGAGATTAAGATTCGGTGAAGTGATTTTTTGGGGAAAGGAATTGTTAAAGTTCTGATACTCCACATAAAGTCATCCCAAACACCAAAGGGGCGTTTAAAGTGACAAAATCACCACATGAAGCAACAAGCTGCAAATGATTTTTTGTAAATTTACAATCATCCATCTCCTCGAGCATCATTTTGATTCTTTGACTGAATCGACGCAAAATTGCATCGACTTTTACCTCTGCTGCTCAGAATCGTGATGTGAGGTCGTTTTGGGGAGTCATGGTTTTTAAAGTAACAAATTCAGGCATTTTGCGTATTTTACAATTAACAGTCTAACTCGCAAGAACGGCCTCGTATTATTAATCTAACTGAGCTAATTTTGTATCGAATCTGGCCAAAAGAATCAAAAGATTGCTTGAAACCTCGCTGAGTTATGCCAAGAAATGAAACCTCAAATTTGAATGTCTAACGACTGGTGCTTTCAAGATACTTGTAGTTTATCTCCTCAAATTGAAAAAAAGACATTTCCATAGCAATGCAGCGCGTAGCAACTTTCCATCGGAAATTTTAAAATTTTTCGAATCAACCGTTCTAAATTTGATTCTTTCTGAAGAGTATTATTAATAAGATAAGCTTAAAGCAGGTCAGAAAGAAAAATAACCCTTTACGCAATGATATGATAACAATCTTTATATATACGAAGAATATTTGAATTTCAAAACTATTTTTACACTTCCTTGTATAAAATTCTTAAGGGCAATTTTTATTGGTTGACGATATGTGGCTAATTGGCATACATTAATAAAAGATATGCACTAATTAACACTGATCCTAGACTTAATAAGAATTGGGAAACCCAATAATTATTGTTGATGAAAGAAAAAAATCACCATAAATCAAAAGTATCAGAATTCTCACCAGCACCAGCTGTACTTTCTTGAATACATCTTTCTTTTCGGGTACCATACTGTGTGATAGATACAATACAAATAGTGTACAGTGAAAATGTCCTTAGAGAGGTAAATATATAGCTATTGGTGTCACTATCTAAAATTTCCTCTCTATAAGTCGCGTTAAAATCGATCAATTTCAAAGAAATGTTAAACTTCATTTGACAAGGATTATTACTAGTTATCCATCGGATAAAAATGCTAGTAGAATTATGAGATACTTGAGAAAAATAAAGAAACATCGGCACTAAAAGGATAAAATATTAAAAAATAATTTGATATTATTTCAACATACTCATGAGCGGATGGAGTCTTTAAGACATACGAGTATAACAAATTGCTGAACATCCAGTGAAGCAACATAGTCCCCTTGATTTTGTATACTGAACGTGCTCCCTTCTGAAATATCAGATATACTAGTATGTCTAAGAAAGAAAGTAACAGTTCCCATGAATCTGTGCTCCAATTAATGTTCCTGTAAACTTTGCAAAAGTTGCCATCCCTAATGAGGTTAGATCCGGTGTTTTGAAGTGACAAAGTGCAAAATTACAAGAATTTCTCCAACTGTTATAGACAATTTGTATTCATAATTCCATGAAGCGAAAATCAGTATAACTCCCAGAGTATTTCGTAAAAGAATATCAGATTTTGTCAAAAATGTTTAGGAGAACCAACAGGTCAATTGATAATTCTAACTTTAATCAGCAATGGCACAAATCATTCCACAAGGTAATAAATTCAATTCTCCAAAATATTCGACTAAAGTGGGGTTGGAGTCATGGTTTTATCTAGGATTTCCAGTCCGGGACTTTTTTGAAGGTGATAAAAGTTATATGGCACCCAAACAGTGGTTTATCTTGTAATTCCAGGGGGATGGCACCAAATCGAATCATACTGCAAGCACCTTGGCTCCTCGGACGATACCAGGCTGGCACCTATAAGTGCCGGCCGAGCACATAGATAAAGCTCTGGTTGGAGTGGAGTCTTAAGTATCATTAGAGGTATTTTGTTTGATAGGGATAGTTATCTCAAGAATTTAATCTATCAAAATTAAACTTTTTATGAGTGATAAAGATAACAGGACATATAATCTGTCTATTATTTTCATAATATTGAGGCATTTTAGTACGAATACACAGTCTACGTAACTCTAGCCTTTTCACGGTATTTAACCATGGATTACTTCAAGTCTTAAGTACAAAATACAAACTGTATTGCATATCTATATTTTGCTGAAATTTAATGGAGTGTAATGAATATTAATACAAAAGAAGTGGAAAATTGTGATAGTTCTCTCTCTCTTACTACAAACAAACACATCTATACGAATAGTCCTTCATATTAATTATGACCCAATCTCCCGTGGTTATGTTGGATGTTTTCTTGCTTTATCATTCTTCTTAGCCCTCAATTGGGTGCACACTTGGTTTTCTCGTGCAATTTCACTCAATTCTTGCCTTTTCTTTACCGTTGTTTCGAGATACTGACTGGATGACCCTGTAACTTTTGTTAGAATATCACCAGTGCTAATGAGCATATCGATTGGTGATCTCGGCTGACGGCCAAACGGCATTATGTGTGGAGATAGTATTTTACTCGACGTGTTGTCCAGATTATTGCAGTAGAAAGTAATTTCTTGCAACAACGATGGCCAGGAGCCCTTTTCTAGGTGGAGTTCGAGCATCAAGCAACGTATCACTTGTTTGACGAAGTCGACATGTCTTTCAGTCATCTCACCGGACTCCGGGTGTTACGGTATGGTGTGACGTTTAGCAGTCGTGGCACAGTTCGTGCACCGCTAATCCATCCACATTCTCCCCCGGATCTGTGAGCATAATATTTGGTAAGCTATCTCCACGATAGATCCGTTCCTTCCATAAATGCGTTAACGATGGACGTGGCGGTCTAGTCTTTCAACGGGATTGCTTCGAAGTAATGTGAAAAGAGATCAACTATGAGTAAGAATAGGGTTGCAAAATTCCCGGGAATTTTTAAATGTGGAAACTTTCCAGGAAACTTTCCGGGAATTTATAAGAACTGGAAATTTCTTGCTATAGTGTTTAAATAAATCTGATTGTTTCTGAGGCATTTCTCTGAGGGAAATACATTGAATTCAATAAAAACCTTTCTTTATTTGCCTCTAAATACTCAAAAAAATAAAGGAAAATGAAAAAAAATGAAAATTATACAACCAGTGCCGAACTGATTCAAGATGGATCAATAATAAATGTAATACAAAATCGCATATTACTTGTAAGTATAAGTTAGCCGATTCTTCTATATACGTACTTATAACAATCGGGAAACCAATCAAATAGTCTAACAGTACGTTTCTGACTAGTCATTACAGTCAGGATCGCATATTATGAACCACCAGGGGACCAAAAAATATGTTCATAATAGAGATATTTCATACAGGGCTGGGGCTGGTTAACCGATATTCGGGGTCGGTTATTTTGGTTTCCTCCAGGGCGGTTAACCGGTTAATCGATGTCAATATTAATTAGTATAAATATGGATTTGTCGACTAATATTTAACCTGCGGTTGGCTAAGTGTTTTTTTTCTATTTATAGTCAGACCACAAACTTGTATGGCTTCCCCGCCCAAAATGGCTTAAACAGGAAATGACGCTACAAAACACCTCGCCAAGCCCGGGTTAACCTGATATTGAAAAATTTACAATATTCAGTGGTCTCGAAATATACTATTTGGTTAGAAAAATTGTAATAATATTGTAATATCAAAATTTTAGAAGTAATATTCATGAATCTTCATCGAAAAACAATGAAATTAGTCTAAATATTTAGAAAATAAAGCAGATCGGCTAACCGATCCAAAATTTTCTTAACCGTTAACCGTGATTGACGGTGGTTAGCCGGTTAGCCGGTTAACCGGTTAACCGAATCCAGCCTTGTTTCATATTAAGCGAACTTGATTCAATACAAATCCTATCTAGAAAATGAAATTGGGAGCAGGAAGTTAGTTCATAATAAACGAATGTTCATATTAAGCTGGTTCATAATAAGCGACCCTGACTGTATTAAGTTAAAACTGATATGAGATAAACAGAAGCTTATAGCTCATAATAATATATTGGCTACAGCTACAAATTTTAACAGAGTTTTATTTAACCTTATTGAAATGAAAAGTATATTGGCTATAATTGTTTTAAATCTTGTGATTCTCGTGAATGACATTACAATTCAAAATATTGAATACAAAAATTGTGGCTGGTTGGAAAATCGTATACCGAGATGCAAATTAGATGGACTTTTCATAATTACTTGCCAAATTTAATGTATAATGGTGTAGCCAGGACAGGTCTATTCACAAATACAAACAAACAAACAAAATAATGCATTTTAGAACTGGGCCATTATACAATATTATAGTCGGCACAGTAAAATCTTTGAATATTACTCAATATAAAAATTCCCAAATTCCCGAAAATTTCAAGGTCTTATAAATTCCCGGAAAGTTTCCAAAATTCCTGGAAAGTTTCCCACCCTTTACAACCCTAAGTAAGAAGTATCTGTAGCTACCATTGCGCAGTGTCGTAGTCAGCAGGTTAATAGTAAATTCACCCATGTTATCTGTCTGGAAGATGTGAGGTGCTCCATGGCCTACTTAATATACGGGTATATATGTCACCGAGAAGGCCATAAAACGAAGAGGCCAGTTTCTAATTCCCGCTCTAGTCCAAAATATGCTTCATACAACAACAAATTTGACTTTGTATAATCTATTAAGTTATGGAGAATCCAGTGGAACCATTTTTAGGTTTCCCACGTTTGTGGTTAAGTAGTTTAGAGAATTATCCTGCTTAGAAATAATAAACTAACTATCAGCACCCATAATTGTACTTTTCACTTATTACATTATGCCCAAACACAGTTAGTAATGTGTAACAAAAGGTAAATTCAAATTGTTCAACTCTAACTGTAAGTATTATTTGTTATTGCTCATATTAATCCTTTTAAATTCTTGCACTTGATGCCTTCTCTTAGTCTCGCTAACATCTTTAGCTAAATTCTTCAAAAAGCAATTAGAAATGATGGAATTTACCTTCTGGCGGCCAATTATTGAGTGATTCATACAAACAAATGAATCATCCCATTCTGATGATAGATGATATAAAACAAATTGGGCCAAAGGTTTAGAAGGCAGATCTGACCCAAGAATCATTTGTTCCAAGGGTCGAGTATTGAGAAAGTACGTTGTGTGTAGTTATTCAGGGATGATATTGGCAACTTAAGACCACCTTTATTTTGTTCATCAATATATGCACTCGTTACAGGATCATTGCTGGGGGCTATTTTACAAGCTTCACAATCGATATTCTTCAATAACGACCTTGATATATACCCTGATACAAACGTTATTACTTCTACTGCGTCTTCGGAGAGAATTAGGTGGTCAAAGTCTTCATGAGTAATTGAATGAACAAGATCTTGTATTGTGGTTGATTGTTCATCTGTCAAGGAAGAGGTGATTGTGGTGAGTTCAATATTTTTTGATAAACATGTTTTTAGCTTCAAGATACATTCAGAGCGATATACTTCATTAAGACTAACTAAAAATCTACCACCTGACATTTGCCGATATTGCGAAAATCTTCGTTCAAGCGGATCAGTTTGTAACCGCCCATTGAGAATATATTTATAGCCCTCGTTAAGTAAATCAGAACTCAAATCCGCTATTCCTCGATTTGAATTTATGAGAGCGTTAAATGTTTGTATAGAAAGGCCAAGTTTTCCTGCCTCTCTCCATTCACTCAACCAATTGGAAAACTGTCTTAAAAACTCGATTTTCCCATCACCCGCGATTAATGAGTTTCCGACTATATTTGGGTGAAACCTTTCTTTTGCGTTTACCAACAACCACCAGTTGTAAACTAAAGATATAAAGGAGGATGCTGTTATATCTTCGGGAAAGTATTGACGAATCGCTGCGATTGTTGTTAGATCAAAAATTGCCAAAGCAAGCGGGACAGACTGCTTATTATTGCCAGGATGTAGAACATTCTATGTAATTTTTGGTGCCTTTCTCATATGACATTCGATCGCTGTATCTTTTTCATGAATGCGGTGGAATATTGACCATTGAATAGTTCCTGGAGTGGTTTTAATGGTTACATCCATCAGGGACATTTCTAAGGCAGTTACTTGGAAAAATCTATTTGCTAGGAGGTTGTTTCGAATGTTTTTGATACGATGTACCGTATCAAATATGAGGTATGTATATTTTTCCGGATTAGATGGATTCGTCATTGCGTTATCGCGTATTAAACAAGGATATAGACTCTTTAAATGTTTGTATGCGCTAACATTGGTGGAATGGTTGTCACAAACTACAGCTCTGATATTAAAATGTTGATTGAGCATGGATATGCAGTTGAGTATACCATCTTGAACAATATGGTGATTAATTTTTGTCAATGGGATCGCTTTGAGTATGTAAGGTGTAGATTGTTTTAATGAGACGACCATGAAGCATAGGATGCTTTTATACATCTTAAGTTCAGAATCACATCCAATTAACTTAAAGCCATCATATTGCACTTCTTGTTGCAAGTACATCTCATCAAGCAAGAATATTACATCTTCACTGAATAATGAATTTTCTTTCAATGTAAGCAAAGCTTTACTTGTATCAATAGATAAGGACTTTAGTTTACTCAATAGACTATAGCTAGGCAGAGGGAGAAATTTTTTAAGTATCGATATGCTGAATTGGAAGTATATCGCATAAGAAGGGCAAATATTAATACTGTACTTGAATATGGGGTTCTTCCTTTTGGATTGTAAAACTGTAGTTGTATAAGCTCTCCTAGTATAACCTTTGTTTCGTATATTGAATCAGAATTTCTGCAATACACAGGGAGATTTCTAAGCATATCAAGGGAGGTCAATGTACAACCTTCTGCACAGCTAATGTAACCAGGAAGGGGAATGGGACAACCTTCATAGCTGAGTTTGATGTGAAAACTACTATCAATGTGTATGCACTCTTTGACAGTTGCAATTCCAGAATATATCACGACTCTGTATGATGTAACACTGTTGCCAGAAACATCTATTTGGAATTCACTATATTCCATAGCGGTCTTAAGGTATTTTATTACATCTGCAAATGAGCTTAGTTGAAATTTGGATTTGAAGGATTCTAACTCATCTGACTGATAGATTCGAAGTGTCGGGGGTTTTTGAGACTTATTCGTGACAGTTGCAAGACTAGAAGGAATGAAACTGGGATGAATGGTCGGGATCGGATGCATTGAATGATTAAGTGTAGATCTTGAGGAGTATTGAATGATAAATCTTTCTTCAAAATGATCTATACAGATTACTGAATTGGTCGTGATCTGAAAATCTCGCCGATTCAAGAACTCAGCCCATTTTCTTAACAATATTGGATCAGCTGGAAATTTGAAAACAGGCTTTTTGGGCCATCCTGATAGTTAGTATAACAGCCTGTAACTGAGCACTTGTTGGGCATGATGATTTATCAACAAGATATAATTCTTTAACGATAATAATAATAATGAAGATGATAAACTGACGTGAGAAAAAGATCATGGATTTGAGAGAATCATATATTTATAGACACTCCATATCATTCAATGGTGGCAACACAACCAATGGAATTTATAATTATTGCATGATGCATTGCTATGCTGACTTCTATATATTTAGACATTTGATATTACACTCGCTTTCAAATAGTTTATGGTTAATACTGGTATTATTGATTGATTGATTGAAACAGTTCTAATATCATAATAGTTCAATATCATAATACAAATGTTACCGTCATCATTAAATGGCGCCTAAAATACTTAATCACAAACGTGGGAAACCTAAAAATGGTTCCACTGGATTCTCCATAACTTAATACCTTATACAAAGTCAAATTTGTTGTTGTATGAAGAATATTTTGGCCTAGAGCGGTATTTAGAAACTGGCCTCTTCGTTTTATGGTCTTCTCGGTGACATATATAGCCATATATTAAGTAGGCCATGGGTGCTCGCATACCTTCAGCTTTCTTTTAAGCGCACTCACCACAATAAACTTGCTAAAGCAGTCCTGATCATCTGCAGTTCTAGGTTCATCTAACCCATCTTCTCGAAACTCCTCCATATCACCAGTTCCATGCTCTCCCATGGCCTCGTCTTCCTCGCAGACTTGTTCGGTGCTTCTTCAGGATGTATGAACATTGGGAGTCCCAATTCACACTTAAATATGAAGGACAATTAAGAAGATTGATAGGCTTGGCATTTTCCGAAGACCAGGTTTTTCTTCAATGTACCGTCACCCTGGGAAATATCGAAGTGAAGTAGTATATCCTCGTCACAGAAATGTCTCGCACAGATGAAGACTCTCGCCAATTTCCATGCATCATCTCTATGGAGAAACCTTTGCCATTCATCTTGCATTTCCTTGGCTCAATGATTCAACATTTCAAACCCTGGTACATAATCAGTGCCGTCGTAATTGGAGCAGCAGTTGGCTACACTAAACCTATTTGGCATACTGCTAAGAAAAATGTACGTGTGGATGAATAAATTGGGAAGAAAATGTATGAAATATTGTAAACAATATAAACAAACAACGATACATATCCTATAATATACACTGCATTTTATCGTAGTTAAATTGATTACAAACATTATGGTTTATTTACAAAATAGACTTGAAGTAATCCATGGTGAGGTAAAATTCGTACCGTGAAAAGCATAGTCGTCGGAAATGGGCCTGCTACATTTACGGCATAAATAAATATCACACTCATAATTCACTAACATAACTAAAACTCTATAGAAATCGACTATTATCAAAATCTACTCGACTCACAGACTACGTTACTATAGACTATTCACTGAGTAATTTCTCCATTACCATGGATTACTTAAAAGTCTATTTTCTAAACCAGTGGTCTTCAAACTTTTTTCCCAGCGTACCCCCTGGCTATTTTTTGAACTTTACGCGTACCCCCAAGTAAGGAGAAATTATGGTTGAATGAGATATAACATACTTAACAGACTAGTCTCAAAGAGAGCTCGCGTACCCCCATGAGAAGCCTCGCGTACCCCAGTTTGAAGACCACTGTTCTAAACCACCCATAAAGTATGAATACAAATTTACTACTATACAGTCTAGGTCAATTTTTTACCACATTCTAATTATCACACCATTCACCCCTCCTTTTTTGCTTATACTCTCTATTTACCATTTTCTTCTTTTTTTATTTGCTAGAAACATGCCCAATAGGTGTAATGTTGCTAATTGCACTTCAAATTATGATGGTACTGAATATACTCCTGTATTTGAGATGTTGAATCACTGGCCAAAGGAAGTACAAGATGAATGGAGAAAGTTTTTACACCGAGATGATGCCTGGCAATTGACCAGAGTTTTTATCTGTGCTAAGCATTTTAGTGAGAAGGACCTGTTACTTACTGTTGAAATACCTCAGAGCGATGGTTCTATCAATAAGTTTCCCCGCAAACCTGGTCTTCACAAAGGTGCAAAGCCTACCCTTCTACCAAATTGTCCATCTTACTTACAAAGTCAAAATGAACCTGCGGAACGTCTTGACCGTGATGAAATAGATATCCGACACTTCCATCATGCGCTTGAGTTGAGTATTGCTGAGCACCAAACAGAGAATGAAAAGTACTCAGTAATTACCATTGATGAAGTCCAACAGAAATATTCAATATTAAACTTGCATGAAGAATGGTTTTATATTCGCTCTAGTCAATCTAGCCTGCACATCTTCAAAAAAATCTTATCTGGACACTTACTCATCATGTCTCACCAAATAATATTTAATGAAGAATTGAATGTCGAATGTTTTCATAATGAGGTACCAATACGAACTCGGATTTCTAAGATTACTGATATACGTCAAATTTCTGAATTACTGCAAGATATCGACACGTATCAAAAACCAGATGAAATTGAGATAGAAATCACCAAAGCTATCAAGAGTGTTGAGTACATAATAGGAAAGTTAACAGATAACGAAGATACCACGATGCATAATTCTCAAACTTTACTTAGCCGTTTACAATTTATTCTACACTGCCTGGACAAAAGTATTCGTACACCTCATAATTCCCCATACAAATAGTTATAATACTGAATTATTTAACGAGTCAGGGTATTTAATTGGTAAGAGATAAGCTTAATTTGACTTCAAATTCGAATTCCCCACATTTAAATTACCCACTTTATAAGTTTTCAACTTAATTACTCTTCTTCAAGATTAAGTATTTTCAGCATTTGTTTTCCTATGCTGCTGTTGCGAGTGATCACCATTGTTATGATGGCATTGGTGGTATGAGGTGGCACAGTTTGAAAATCTTTAACCATGTGGGAGTGTAAACTAGTTGAAATACACAGGGCATTCCAAAAGTTCTCGTCCCAAATCTGTATCTCAAATGAGAGTGAAAATAGGATTTTCGATTTGTCCATTGTATTCCTTAAGGCAGTGGTCTTCAAACTGGGGTACGCGAGCTCTCTTTGAGACGAGTCTGTTAAGTATGTTATATCTCATTCAACCATAATTTCTCCTTACTTGGGGGTACGCGTAAAGTTCAAAAAATAGCCAGGGGGTACGCTGGGAAAAAAGTTTGAAGACCACTGCCTTAAGGGATCAGCTTCCAATTTGTATATTGATTTATTTTAAGAGGACAATTATTGTAGTTCCTATATTATACTTTTATTCATCGGTTCTCCCTTTATCAGTCCCGATTCCATCACACCCGTTAACCAATCTTCAGACTTGGATCCAGCTAAAACTGTTTTGGCTTTTCAAATTTCAAGTCTCTTCACCAAATGGTCCGAAATTGTAAGGCTCCTTCCATGTTGCAATGCGAAATCTTCTGAATTACTTCCAATAGTTAACCAAGTGATTATAGACATTGAAAGTTGTGGCCTAAAAGTGATAGCAATCTGCACTGACGATTATCAATTGAACGTGAGCTTATTCAAATCCAGTTGATCCCACTCGAGTTATATTCTTAATGTACGATCTAGTTCATATTATTAAGTGTATTTGGAATAACTGGATAAATCAGAAAGATCCCCTTACCACGCTTATTTTCCCATCTATCACTGACTATTTCAACGATACCTTACCTTATCAACTAGCAACGGCTTCAGTCCAGGATATCAGGAATTTATACAAGGTGGAGCAATTTTCAAATGCAAAAACAGCCCACAAATTAACTTCACAAGCAGTCTGGCCATCAACATTTGAGAGACAAAGTGTACCTTTAGCTCTAGCAGTTTGGGATCAATCAACACACAATGCCAGGGCCGGCGCCATCGGGGGTGTCCTGGGTGTCCAGACACCCACTGCGTCCTGTTTTATCATATTGTACAATATATATCCCTCTATAAATGAACACCCACTTTCAGGGAAATCCTTCTAGGACACCCACTGATGATAAAACATGGCGCCGGTCATGAATACTATCTTCGTATTCAACCAGAGAAACAAAATTTTCAATCAGACTCATCAATTTATTGCTCTTATATCCAGATTTTGGAAGATTTGCAACATTCATAGTCCTGGTAAAGATATTCGTCTACTCGATGCTGATTCTAAGGTATTTAAAAACCAAGATGACCGTTTTGAATTCCTTGCAAAATTTTGTTCTTGGCTTGAGGACTGGAAAATACTCACAGACCTTTGCAAGCTTAATTCACACTACTAGAGTTATTCCTAAAAATTATCAATCACTTGACCAGCGATGAATGTGGATTTTCCTATGTGCTAACCGATTCTTACAAAACGACTCACTCGAGAAGCATTTTGGTGTTTACCGATTAATGTCTGGTTGCCAATACAAAATTTCTTTTTGTCAAATTCTTGAGAGTGGGCGACGAATCAAGATTGGTAACATTCTGAAGTTGTACCAAGCCCAAGATGGCAAGTATGAGTCTTCACTGAAGGAATTTGTTATAAGCTTTTCAGTTCAGCCGAATACCCCAGTTCACCAATCAGACTTGAGCATTTATCTCCTCTTCTACATGAAAATTTTGATTTCTCACCTACTGTGGAAATTCGCCAAGCATTGGCTTTTATTGGTGGATATGCTGTTCACAACATTTATAAGAATATGCACTATTCCAAAAAAATCTAAGCCCACTTCTTATTGTAAACATTGTGTATCTCTACTCACTGAAGTTGAATGTTTTTCTCTGAAGTGTGAAGAGTCTGATCTTACTCTCATCCACTTAGCTGACCGGGGTGGTCTTAAATATCCATTCAGCGATGTAATAAGTGCAGTTACTAAAATGGCAAATACTTGTCATTCTTGAGCAGAACCCAGCTTTGTTCAGTTCTTTTATTTCTGAATCAGATAAAAGTATTCTAATTCAAATAGCGATGTCAAGAATTGAATTCTGGAGAGATAAATGCCCTAATTGTCAAAGACCTTTCGTAAGCTGCCTGGCTCAAATCCTCTCTGCTACAACTAACTGTTTACTGAAGAATAAGATAAGGAATTTGAACTCTAAACGAAAACTGGATAATCCGAAAGGATCGAAGAAAAAACTACAAAAGTGGCAGTCAAAGTGATTTCTAACAGTGTGTATTATTACTTGTAATATTAGTTAATTGGTGTAAGCAGGGATGCGTAGTGTGATAAAATACTATAAATCTATTTGTTTTTCAATTTATCGAACGATTCAAAGCATGTTATTCAATATTAGAGAGTATATTATAGATTTGATTTTTCTAAGCACTAGACTTGAAGTAATCCATGGTAAATTCAGGGAATAGTCTATAGTAACGTAGTCTGTGTACTCGACTGTATTGCAATAGTGGTTTCCCAAAACGGGAAACTCCCTACTGAGCTACCTGCTCGCTTGTTGCGCAGTTAAATTACATGATACACGGTTCTAGGACTTTGGGAATATATCGGGTAAGCTTGTACCCAGCCAAGTAGGCCCGCTGGGCCTATCCGGCCCATAACCGACTATGCCGGGTAGAACCGGACATAGTCCGGGTAGAGTCGGGCATAGTCCGGGTAGAGGCGGGTGGGTCGTCCGACGCCTATGGTGAAAAGGCTATAGTCACGTAGGCTGTGGTACGAATAGTATGATTTTAGGCGGTCATCGTCTTATTGAATCAAAGAGTAAAATAGGATTGACCATGGAAAGGATATCTATTCTAAGTGAAATGTTCTTTAAAAATAATGTCAATTTATTAAGGCCAGACAAATCGATATTGTATAATGCTGAAACAAATGTAGGGACGTTTTCCGATTCAGCAAATTAATTTCAAAATTGACTGAGATATTGGCGAATGACTGGCTGATTCCTAATACTTTGTCTAAGGACCGCCATACACACACATTAATCGAGTTTTAATAGTAAGGATATATAAAACCCTTGGGTATGTTTGTTCATGGTTTAGGTATAGCCCAAAAGGTTCCTGATAATTTCCATAGTTTTTCATTTTTCATACAAAGAAACTATTTGAACAATATCTAGGGTTAACATTCTCGAAAGTTGAAGGATTAAACCTAAAGTAAAGTTACAAATAATTACATATACCATTGGCTTCAAAATTTGGAGCTCAAAGGTGCTAAGTTCGAAGATCACAATTATTCCGAAAAATATTACATTAACTACTATTTCTGTAATTGATTAATAATACTAATATAAAATTATTTTATTTATCAAATTGTAATCTTTGATTCGAACATGAATCCGGTTAGACTATATATATATACTTATATAACAAAATTGATTGAAGAAACTGTCACGGAAAGAAAGTTGATTTTGGCATGTGGGAGTCTTTTGGCTATAGCTCCAACAAGTTTTGACCTCAGACGAAAATTTCGACTCATCATGGAGTTATGATGCAATTATAATATTTTTTGCTAATAAAAATTCAGGTTTTCACTATAACTCAGTCATTATAGGTGATATAATGCTGAAATTATGATAGAATGTGTATATTAATAGAGATCAAATATGATACAACTATCATCAAAAATGGTGACTCATCATTCTGTCATGACATCATCATTACGCACAAAAATTGACAAATTGACAAATTTGGTGATTTTTCGTGCGATATTGATTTTAACAGTAAGACAGACGCATTTGGAAATGTTTCTACCTTATAATTAATGAGTATGAACTTAGGCGCCCAACTATAAATTTCGAACTAATGCAGCGATCTCAATTCAAAGCAAAATTCAGGTTTGGGCATCTCCAGCATCCTCTACAATTATCTAAAAATTCATGAAAACTTTTCAGAATATTTATGGTTCTGAAACTGCGCATGGTTTGATGATTCCAAACAAAAATTATAGATATTAAACTTTATATAATTGTACTAGTTATGATAATTTGCACAGACCCTGAAACATAATTAATTCAAGAGGAAAGTATGGATTTGAGCATTTCATCATATTACATTTTGTTTGTCTAAATCATAGACTCTTTCAAATAAGGAGTGGAGGCGCTCAATCTAGGGTCCGGGAACTTAGTTCATTGTGTATTATTGATATCTCAAAATCTGCTCAAATTAGACATGGGAAATGTATCAGTGTAAATAGGAATTAAAACTCTTGGATACTCTTGGTCAAGTTGTCTTACTTCAACTATGTAGGGAATGTGAGTTTTGCGGTTTTCACACCTGATTTTCATTTTATAAAAATTAATCTTGGCGATATTCTGACCTGTTGTAAACATCATTTAAAGCGCAATTAGTGCATGATTTTCAGGGAAAATCATGATAGTGACGGGTTGATTCGAAAAAATTGAAAATTTATAATTGAGTCACGGATTGTACTAGAGAACTAGACTATCTCGTACAACCATAATTATCGTAGTAACTCCCTTTGTAGAATGAGATTTAGGACTTAGCAAATTCATAGTCTTTGTTTTATCTCACACTAAAGTCTAACTTTCTTTGATTTGTACCAATTCGTTCATTCCATAAATATAATTGAGATTATTTGGATGGCCCAAGCAAATACGGCGCATACGCTCAAAAGGATGAAATAGTTGAAGATTGAAAACCCCACTTTCAAGCGGAAACGGCGGGACTGAGAGCGACAGAAGGTGGGGTCTTAAAGGTGGGGTCTTTGAGAGACCAGTGGAAATAGCTTCATTTTTCATGTTACTATAGTATATAGTTAAAATTGCTATATTATGTTTCTAAGATAACTAAATAGCAAATCGTTGTAATTACTTGACCAAATTTCCATTGACAGTTCAGATATTTCAATTTGAATACCAGTCATCTAATATGGTTTCCTAGCAGTTGGATGAGTTTTGGCATGATATCCAATTTCCGAGGCAAATTGAACAATGTAGAAGCAGCATTTATACTACACTTATGAACTTATTTGACTTTTTTTTTTGTGCATATTAATCTGAATAAGTTGGAATAACTCGACTAACCACAGTTTCACATAGTCATTCAATTTCATCAATTCTACTTCCAGTATGTTTTTAGTATATTTATTTGTCCTATTTACTCTTCGGACTTCTTGGCTTATTTTGGCGTGAAATGCGATTTACTCTATAATTAGCTAGAGAAAATTCTCAATAAAATGTATTTGGTTGTTAAGTGACTAAACATGACTAAAAAATTCTGTATTCTATTTAAAGTACCCGCCGCCGCAAATATATTTGATTTTAGAAAAAAATTGACTGTTTGAGATACATGTAGTTGACTAAAAAATGAGTTGTTCAATACTTCTATTTTCTTGAATCAGAATTTATTATAGTATTTATTTACTTCAATAGTACTTGTACGTTCAAGCATGAATAATCTTCAAGCCTATAACAAATGCAAAAGCAATACCCGCACCGCATCTGAGCGCATTATCAGAGAATACTAAATTCCTGAAACAGATTTAGTTACCATTCGCTCGAAATTACAGAACCTTAAGGACATCAGAAGAAATTACGTTAGAAATGATGACTTACAGACTTGAGAAGAACACTTTTCCGATGTTTCAGACCTCTACCATCGAAGAAACGTAAGTCATCAGACTCCTTCGAAAATTCAACTCAAAAGCTTGTTTTCGAAGTTGATACTAGTAAATAAATTCGAACTCCGCTTCTTAACTTACAATTAAAGTCAGAACAAGCCTCAAGTCAGTATTGACACATATGAAGTCCATAGCTGAGATCGAAGGAGTTACAAGTAAGACAATTGCTTCTTTGTGTCTTCAGTTGATTGCTAACGAAAGCAAAGATTCTGGTACCATCGAAGTGTGCAAGGAAAAAATAGAGAGTGGAACTTGCCGAAAACACAACACACAATTGTTTGGAAAGAAAATAATCTTTCTTACTAGACTTAATTGCCCTCGTTGAAATCAGGACATCGGAACACCTCATAACGTTACTGGAGCACCTGTCCGGCACCGCCTTCTCCGTGTATCCCCTGAAATAGAAGCTGAGATATCCCGACAGATAGATAAAATGCTGCGCAATGGAATCATTCGTCCTTCGGTTTCACCATGCGCCAGCCGTGTTATTTTAGTCAAGTAGAAGGACGGATCACATCGTTTTGACGTGGATTATCGCGATTTGAATGATCTTTCGAAAAAGGATGCTTACCCTATGCCGGATGAGCGGGATGTGTTTGACAAGATCCCGCGGCCTCAGTCGAAGAAGGAGGTGCGTCAGTTTATGGGGTTAATCAATTGGTACCGCGATTATATCCCTAGCCTGTCAGCTATAGCGGCCCCATTATATGTGCTTACGAATAAGGACGTTATGTGGCAGTGGACGGAAGAATGCGAACGAAGTTTCCAGAGTCTGAGAGCAACCTCAACATTTGGCTTTTCCAGATTGGAAGATTCCGTTTTGCGTGGAAACCGATGCGTCAGGTATTGCAGTTGGTGCGGTACTCACCCAAGAAGATGGAAGTGGAAAAAAGAGAGTTCTGGAGTTTTTCTCTAGTAAGTCGAATGATGCACAATGGAATTATTCAGCTCAATGATCAGAGCATCGCGAGAGCAGTCAAGCAGTTGCGAGAAAAGGAAGAGATAACGTTTGGGCCATTTAAGAAGCAAGAAGGAATGAGAGTAGATGGGGAAGGAAGGCTTTTTCGGAAGAGAGCATTGGTCGTGCCGCGGAGTCGCAGAACAGGAGTTACAGAAATAACACACCGGGTCACGCATTCAGGTTTGAAAAGACCTACATGTATTTGCAAGATCGTTTCTACTGGATAGGAATGAAGAAAGACGTGGAAGATTGTTGCAGAGCGTGTGTAGTGTGCCTCGAGAATAAAGGTCTACGAAGAAGAAAGAACCGTTAAAGCCAATCATTTTAGATCGCCCAGAACCAACAAGAGCGTTAGCAGCTGATATCACAGTGCTACCTTGGGGGCGCTGAAGGCTATTGTTATATGCTGATAATCGTAGACTTATTCTCGAAGTTCGTCGAGATCGTAGCTATGCGAGACCAGACAGCGGAGTCCATGCGGAGTGGATTGGAAATGGGTGGTTGTATATGTATGGGATACCAGATTCCCTTTTAACGGATCAGGGGAGGAACGTTGACGGAGAGTGTATCCGGGAAATGTGTGCGAAATTTGGGATAGACAAGAAGCATTCATCGGCTTATCATCCCCAGGGTGACGGGCAGGCGGAACGTGCGATCGAGAATGTAAAGCAGGCTGTGCGCTCTTTCTTCGCTGAGCATAAGCTGGATAAGACTAATTGGCCTGGTGTCCTACAAGAGTTGTTCTTTAACATAAATTCCTTAAAAAGCAGTGCCACAAAGTTCACCCCGCACGAACTGATGTTCGGAATAAAGCTTAGGATACCGATGGATCAAATCGTAAGAGATCTTAAAAACACGAGTATCGACGACCCAAAATCAAGTGAGATGGGGAGAGAAAGTAAGGGAAGCGACAGGGAATACAGCTTACGCCAAGGCCCAATCCAAAGGTACTACGACAGAAATGCAATGGATAAGCCTAAATACTTTAGCACGGGGCAAAATATATTTCTTAGGAACTTTACACGGGGGGATGGACTTGCACCGACGTACATGGAACCTTACACAGTGCATGATATGAAGTATCCTAATGTAAAGATTAGAAGAGGAAGCAGGTATTCTTGGTTTCATCTCAATGATTGCAAAGTAGTTCCTAAGTTCACTACGGAAGCCTTACACAGTCTTGAGGGGATGATGAACAGAAATCTGAACAAGAGTACGCAGAACGGGAGAGGACAACACAGATTGGTGATACAAAGTCTCAGTCACAATTAACGAGCGAAGAGGAAGAATTTAACGCGTTGAGGGATGAGGGACGCAAAGAGGCATCTCCTGAACAGACTACGTTTTTATGACGTTCATCTAGGATATGCAAGGAGCCGGGTATGTTTGGTACTCCGGTATATTGGTCATAACAGTTTTGTTTAGAAGGAAGATGATGTCACGAATTGTACTAGAGAACTAGACTATCTCGTGTAACCATAATCATCGTCGTGACTCCCTTTGTAGAATGAGATTTAGGACTTAGCAAATTCACAGTATTTGTTTTATCTCAATTATATTTCTATTGAACTAAAGTCTACCTTTCTTTGATTTTTACCAGTTCGTTCATCGTAATTTAAAGTGCTATTAGTGCATGATTTTCAGAGAAAATCATGATAGTGACGTTTTGATTCGATAAGATTGAAAATTTCTAATGGAATTATTTTACATTCCAGTGTTGCTACGTTATTGAATATCAAATTAGATCAAATTTAAAGGTCTAGAATAGCCTACTATAATAAGGCTTAACTTGCGAATTTAGCACTAGGGATGCAGTAGAAGATGTTTGAAGAAATACATGGAGCTGCCTTAAATCATTAACAAAGAACAATAGAGCTTAGGAATGTATTACCAGCATATATAAATATGGTGTCAAAGCACCCATATCCGTTGTTAAAATTTAGATTAGTCAGCAAATGATTGCCCAACAGGCTATATTTGGGTCAAATTTAGTGATTTTCAGAGGTCGTTTAAGGGCACTTCTAAGTGTTTTTATCATAAAGTTTTTCCATAGCCTACTGTATATAAGGCCTCACAGTAACTTGCGGATTTGGGACTAGGGATGCGGAGGAAGACCGTTGAACTAATACATGAGCTGCCTTAAATCATTTACAAAGCACAATAGAGCTTAGGAATGTATTATCAGCATATATAAATATGGTGTCAAAGTACCCATATCCGTTGTTAAAAATTTGATGATTTTCTGAGGCCGTTTAGGGGCACTTCTACGTAAGTGTTTTTATTGTAAAATTTTCGCATAGAACTGAGATGTGAATAGGTTCATACGAAAAATTCTAAATTTTTCGTATGAACCTATTCACATCTCAGTTCTATGCGAAAATTTTACAATAAAAACACTTACGTAGAAGTGCAAATTTTTCGTATTAACCCATTCACATCTCAATTCTATGCGAAAAATTTTACAATAAAAACACTTAGAAATGCCCCTAAACGGCCTCTGAAAATGACCAAATTTGTCACAAATATAACCTATTGCGAAACCATATGGTGACTAATCAAATTTTTAACAATGGATATGGTTACTTTGACACCATATTTATATATGCTGAAAATAAATTCCTAAGCTCTATTGTGCTTTGTAAATGATTTAAGGCAGCTCATGTATTAGTTCAACGGTCTTCCTCCGCATCCCAAGTTCCAAATCCGCAAGTTACTGTGAGGCCTTATATACAGAGGCTATGGTTTTTCGCATAGAACTGAGAAGTGAATGTGTTAATACGAAAAATTTGGAATTCTTTCATGGGATGTTTTTACATTCCAGTGTTGCTATGGAAACGTGTTTTGGTCAGTTGGGGCTATATCTTGAAAACAGCGATAGCTAGACATTCAAATTTAATCCCATTTGATAGCAAAAGGCTACTTCCTATTAAGCAATAATACAATTTCTATGCCTTAATTCAATAATTTACGAGTTATTAGACAATTTATAATATTGGTCACATTTGATAATTTGTCGAATATCTCGTAAACCATTGAATTTAGACACATAAATTGTATTATAGCTAAATAGGAAGTAGACTATTTGCTATCAAATGGGATTATATTTGAATGTCTAGCTATCGCAGTTTTCAAGATATAGCCCCAACTGACCAAAACACGTTTCCATAGCAACACTGGAATGTAAGAACATTCCATGAAAGAATTCCAAATTTTTCGTATTAACACATTCACTTCTCAGTTCTATGCGAAAAATATTATAATAAAAACACTTAGAAGTGCCCTTAAACGGCCTCTGAAAATCACTGAATTTGACTCAAATATAACCTGTTGCGAAATCATTTGATGGCTAATCTAAATTTTAACAACGGATATGGGTGCTTTGACACCATATTTATATATGCTGGTAATACATTCCTAAGCTCTATTGTGCTTTGTTAATGATTTAAGGCAGCTCATGTATTTCTTCATCCATCTTCTACCGCATCCCTGGTCAAGTTACTCTTAGGCCTTATACTATATAGTAGGCTATGGGTTTAGTTATTTTTAAGATAGTATGACCTCAAATCAACAAAATTCCTTTCCAGTGGCAGAGCAAAATTTCATGATTAAAATCAAGGCATTAATCCATTCACAGCTCGGGTATATGCGAAACACGTAATACGACTCAGAAGTGTCTTCGGCTTTGAAAATCAATATAATAATCATAAATAGATCCTAATGCGCAATCATATGATGACTAATCAAATTTTTTAGGAACGGATATGGCTACTTTGGCGCCATATTTATAAATGCTAGTGATACATTCCTAAGCTACGCTCTGTGTGATTAATGATTTTAGGCAGATCATGTATTAGTCCAAACATCTTCGACAGCATCCCTGGCCTATTTTTGAAATTTAGATGGCACAACTTAAATACAGAGGGCTATGACCTACTCTATGGGGATGGATAACAAACATCTTGGGATCAAATTAAGCCAAAATGCTATTCCAATGATATAGATTTGCATTTTGTAGATAAGGAATTTTAAAAATAATTACAATTCGTTAATTCATATTTAAAATTTAATGATTCGCGAAAATATTATTATTTGAATTCATATTTGCTGAATTCACAGATGCACGAAGAAGTATGGGCAAATAAAATAGAAATAGTAGCTGCAAGCAGCATGATCGGTGCGGATATTTTGGTTCGCATATCCATTGGGACACCAATAAAATATGGAGCAAAATAAGGAGATTTGGCTATACAATACTTGTATCACAGGAGGGTTACAGCACTCCTGCAATTTTTTGACAAACTTTGACTACAACTACGAGCAGGTAATCGACTAGATGAATTGTCATACCCTACCATTAATTACGAAAGATACTTTTAGTGACTATTCCACCATTTTTCAAAAAAAAATAGAAAAGGTTTTCGATAGTTTTAGGGCTGATTTTTCAGCTCCAAATAAAAAAAGAAGAGGGCATCTTCTATAGCGAATCCATGGGTTAAAAAACTAAAATCAAAGAATCTCTTGAGGCACAAGTAGTTCTCCCTCAAGATGATATTGAGATAATAACTGACAAGGACATTTTGGCAGTCGGTAATATAGACTTCCTATTACTACCATTCAAACCATTACCATGTCTTGGTAAAACTAATATTTGCAAAGAATTTGGACTTTGCAAAATCAATAACTACTACTACTAATGAAAACAGTAACACCAGGATATTTAATTTAAATGAATTAGTTCCCATATCCACTTACCACGTGCCGAAATATGGGAATATTGGGAATATTTGCTTTTATCTCTCTTATTTAACTACTGGTACAATTGATTATTATCATGAAATAAGATTACTTATAACAAATAGCATGATGGATAAGTTGTGAGAAATTCATTGAATGTAAGTTTCCGAAAACAGACATCAATTAATTATCGGAGTATTTAAAACTATATTATTAAGTCTAAATGTAAGTAAATAAGATAAGAGGTACAGATTCAGAATTATTTGATGTTGCACTATTATTTTATTATCAGCACACTTGAACATATTAATATGGAATCTGCGCTATATTTATGTATATTATTATTATTATTATTATTATTATTATTATTATTATTATTATTATTGTTATTATTATTATTACTATTATTATTACAAGCGCGCTTCGCTTGGTTGCGCTGCGCGGCTGGCGGACACTTTGTCTGCAGGGGGCGCCCTTTGGGCGCCTGGGATCGCATTGATTAATTATTAGGCAGATAACATCACTAAATACGTCTGTCCAACTCTTATAATCGATATCGCACGATAAATGAAAAAATTTGTCAATTATAAACATTTTTATGCGTAATGATGACGTCATAACAGTGATGAGTCATCATATTTTGATGATAGTTGCATCATATGTGAGGTACAGTGGAACCTGTATATAACGGCCACCCAAGGGACTGGACAAAATTGGCTGTTATATACAGGTGACCGTTATAGACAAAGTGATGTGGCCGTTATACACAGTTTAGGGTCAGTCAGGGACTACAAACGGGTGGCCGCTGGCCGCGTTGAGCAGGTGACCGCTATACACAGGTCCAATATTATGGAATTTCGGACGGGACCGTTCATTGGTGACCGCTATAGACAGGTGACCATTATATGGAGCGGCCGTTATAGCAGGTCCGACTGTATATTAATATACATTCTATAAAATTTCAACGTTCTACGTATCACCTAAATGGCTGAGTTCTTGTCAAAAAAGTGAAATTTCTAATTATAAAAAAGTTGGCAATGATAAGTTGAATTATTATCAATCTGTCACTTTGTGCCACTTTTCACTCCCATTACCATCAAACATGATGACGTGGAGTGGCACAAATTGGCACAGTTTGATGAATCTTAACCTTGGAAATGAATAAATCAATAGAAGGAATGTAACCTGTGTAATTCGAATGTGTAGAATATGAATTTGAATTCGAAATTATAATATCTGTAACATTTTGATTACATTTCACTCATGAATAGATCTACTTTATAATTAAGGATGATGATAAATAGTAAGGCTTTCAAATACTTCAGTCCGATTAGAGAAAAAGACAAGTTAAATTTAAAATAAATATTTAGTGATTGATCTGGTTTGGTCGTATAAAATAAATTATCAATTTAATTTATGTGGTATAACCAGGTCTATTAAAATAGATCGCATTATTTATAAAGGAATATGTTTTATTATGTATTTTGAATGTATTATTTGTTCTATTCTGCATGTTAGGGCCAGGGTCTCACTATCCTTGGTGTTACTAGCTCGGTTTGACTCTAAATTTTGCCGACTAAAAGGTAGTTAAATTAAAATTTTAAAACATTCAGAAACGTCGCTTCCTCCAAATGCAATAACATGTTTTTCCAAATCGGACGTTGGGAAAGTTCGCAAATTTACAAATTTGCTCGGTCGAATACTCAGCTAACTTAATTAACACTCGATAGGCGATCCATGCATAAGAGAATGGGCTCAAGCAGGGATGAAAACTGTTCAAGGAAGAGAGAAATAGAAACAGGATGGTTCCTTGAGTTGCTTGAGTAGGAAGACTGATATATTAGACAGTAGAAGCGAGATTTCAGTGGAAAAGATAGCCGAATCTGAGAACTCAAAAGATGATATCTCACCAGATGAATTGCACTGCAGCGTGAAGGAATAAAGACAGAGAAGTGGAGTGCATTCAACTCTCACAACCGCATCCCTTGACGTAAATCAGGTCTCAGTGAAGGTAACAACGTCAGGATGGTGGTCAGAGACATAATCGAGAAAACGAGAGGATTTCGTCCTAAGATTTCGAACTTTGAGAAGGTGGAAGGATATAATATGGGGATGACCAAGATTGAATCGGCTTGATAGCAATAAGATTGGATGGATTTCGAGTCGAGGAAATACTCAAGGTACTATGCGAAAGGTAAGGAGAATGATAAGAGTAAGAATAAGGAAGAAATGGAGTGGAAAATTGATTAAGAAACGGAAAGCTACCTAGGTGAGGAGCATCTTTCTCCGAGGAGAGGAGAACTGTAGGTAAGGAATGCTTGGTGGTTGTGGTGGAGTAGGGAGAAGAGGAATGCGAGGATGCGGAAATAGAAAATCAGTTGACTCCATCCTGTTTATACTAGGAGAGTGCTGAGTGGGGAGATAGGACTAGAAGGAAGAGGGAGTAGAGCTGTAGGCCCATAGTGAGGAATGCTTGGAAGTTGTGTTGGAGTAAGGAGAAGAGGAGAGCGAGGATGCGGTGAATGCAATTTCTCATGGTTGCTACATACTAAACTTCGAACAACCTTGCTAATTCATTTGAAAAAGGTGGTAGAAGCCTAAATTGCTCGAGCTCTCTAGGTAGCAACCTAAGTTGCTGATTAGAATGGTCCAATAAGTAACCTCTTTAATCATTAGTTTAAAATATTAGCTCACAAAGGCTGATTATAGCAATAAGTACCAAACAGACTAGTCATACTTAATAGCGGCTCCACAGGGGTTTGGGGGGCATGGCACCCCCAAATGCAGCTATAAAGGTACTTTCTACTCATTGTCTTGATTTTCTTGTACAGGGTTACAAATAAGTTCTGATACATGATTCATTAGGTATATAATTTCTTATACTTAAACACTCTTAGTTATTATGGTCTTTAGTGATTGTTATTTGAATACTTTCAAAGATTTAAGATTTAAGATTTAAGATTTAAGATTTTTCGAGTCTGAGACCTAGAACTGTGTTTAGTATGGTGAGTTTGGTGAATAAAAAATGTGTCCTGGCAAGCAGCGAAAATCGCGAATCAGAGCCCACTGCTTTTCGTATTATCCTTCCAGAGTCTTCCAATTCTAGGAAAGGTTAACACACACATTTTCCACGAACACTCTAAATTTGTAGAAATATACGATGCTCAGATTAGTGCATTTTAAGGACCACAAGCGCGCTTCGCTTGCTTGCGCTGCGGAGCTGGCGAACACTTTGTGTCTGCCGGAGCCGCCCTTCGGGCGCCTGGTGTCATCTTAATTAATTCTAGGAGATATAACATCTCTAAATACGTCTGTCCTAATGCTATATAATCGATAACGCATGAAAAATCACCAAATTTGTCATTTTTAAATTTATTAAGCGTAATGATGACGTTATAACAGAGTGATGAGACATCATTTTTTGATAATAGTTGCATCATATCTGAGGTAAATTACAATACACATTCTATAAAAATTTCAGCCTTCATCATCTAAGATGGCTGAGTTGTTGAAAACTGAAATTTCTAATTATAATAAAAGGTGACAATGACGTCATAATTCAATGATCAGTCGACATTTTGTTCTGAGGTCAAAACCTAGTGGAGCCATAGCCAAAAGACATGCCAAAAATCAGCATTCTGTACCTGGCAGTTTCTTCAATCAAATCGTTACATATATATATATATATATATATACGTATATGATTTGGATCAGATTTTGATGTGATGTGAAAAAAGCCATTTTGGGGAATTTGCAAAATATACCTAATTTGAACTGCGAATGAAGTACTTTTTCTCATGTCTGATAATGAATTCAGTGGATTTGTGAAATATTTCTATGGCGAATGAAAGTTATCTGGTGAAAATCGTCATGGAACATCGATTATGAAGACATTTTATATAGAAGCAGCGGGCTCTGATTTGCGAATTTCGCTGCGTGACAGGACACATTTTTTATCCACCAAACTCACCATACTAAACACAGTTCTAGGTAGACTCGAAAAATCTTCTTACATCGTTGAAAGTATTCGAATAACAATCTCTAAAGACCATAATAACTAAGACTGTTTATGCTCTATTTCAAATGCAATTGCTATCGGGATTTGCAGAACTTCTACTATTCCTAAAAGACAGAATATTTTTTAGCTTATTCAACATTGATCTATTCATAAGTAGATTGAAAAATACCGTATACATATGTATACACTAGTACGACGTATTATACTACAGCTAGTGATCGAAACAAATATTTCTGTGAAAAAAAATACTTTTAGACGTAGTTCACATCGTAAATATATGTATAAGTCTATCTACTTCCACTCAATAGTTTTAACTTAAGCACATCCAAATGAGAACTAACTAACTTTTGTTAACGCTAATCGCAAATCCAGAAAATTAACAAATAACAGACATATCATTTATATTGTGGAGAGGTAGCAAAATAACATACCTGAATGATTATTGCATAATGTGATCGATATTACATGATTATTTGTTGAATTATCCCTGCACGTATAGGTACCGTAATCAGAAAGAACAAAGCTGTCAAATATTAACTCAATCTTCCCTTCCAAAATATGACGGCTAGGAAGGTACCGCAGGAAAGAGTCATCTTTAAATATATTGTAATTCTGAAATCTTTCAAGAGAACCAATAAAGCATGAAATTACAAGAGTGGTAAAATTAAAAATGAATATATTGCTGTCAGAAAAAAATCTTGAAATGTTGTTATTCGTCATAACCTGCATCTTGATACCTGAAAAATAAAAACAGCGGGTGAACAATAGATTTCTAATTAGTAACAAGCGCAATTCGCTTATTTTTAGATGCGTGATGATGACGGCATAACAGAGATAAGTTATCATTTTTAATGATAGTATATCATATTTGAGATATATTTATATACACATTCTATTAAAATTCAGCCGTTGTTGTAGTCAAAAAACTGAAATTTCTAATTATAAAAAAGGTTACAATGACGTCATAATTCCATGATGAGTTGACATTTTCGTCTGAGATCAGAACTTAGTGAAGCTATAGTCAAAAGACTCCCACATGCTAAAATCTGATTTATGTGCTTGTTAGTTTCTTCAATCAATTCGATACAATGATATATATATATAGACTATATACACACATTAATCGAATTTGAATAGTAAGGATATATTAAGTGTCCAAAAGACGAAAAATTTTTCTAACTCATTAATTAATTTTTCAGATGGGATATATATTAAAAGTTAGAATTTACCTCATAGAGCAAGATGATTCGGAACGTGCACCCCAAGGTTTCATGTTAACCATTGAAAACGAGCCTCTAGTACAGTGGTTCCCAACTTTTCTAAGCACAATATCACTTTACGAATGTTAAAGAATCACAAGATCTACTCGGAAAAACCTAACTGATAGAAACTCCGGTCAAGTCCTACTCGAATCAGGCCTCACAGTAGAATGCGAAATTTGGAGCAGGGATGCTGTCGAAGTCATTTGAATAAATATAGTATAAGCATAAAATTGTTAAGCACGCAGACCTTAAAAATGCACTACCAGTATAAATATGGTGTTTAAGTAGCTATCTCCGTTGCCAAATTTTTGCTCAGTCTCCATATAATCGCGATATAAGCAATATTGAAGACGAATTTTGTGATTTTCAGACCAGTTTAAGCACCCTTTTATGCGATTTTATTGATTAATTTTCTGCATAGAACTGTGAAGAGATTGGTTTGATACGAAAAAAACTTCAATCTTTTAAATGGAATGTTGCTATATTCCAGTGTTGCTATGAAACGCATTTTGGTCATATCTTGAAAACTGTCACAACTAGGCATTCAAATTTACCCGCATTTGATAAACAAGAGGCCACATTATATTAGGTGTTAATACAATTTAGAATTCTAAACTCAATAGCTATCGAGTTATTGGACAATTTACAAAATGTGACTAATGCAATTAATTAACCAATAACTCGAAAATAAATTTGGAATTCCAAACAATATTAACACCTAATAGGAAGTGGCCTATTGTTCATCAAATCCAGTTAAATTTGAATGCCTAATTATTACAGTTTTCAAGAAATGGCGTCAAATGGTCAAAATGGGTTTTCATAGCAACGCTGGGTATAGAAACAATCTATTTAAAAATCCATCTTTTTGTATCAACCCCAGTCACAAACCGCTTTTATACGGAAAATATTCAATAAAATTGCTCAAAATGGTGATTAAAACTGGTCTGAAAATCATAAATTTCGTCATCAATATAGCCTACTGCGTGATAATATGATGACTAATAAACAATTTGGCAACGGATATGGGTACTTTACACCATATTTATAACTGCTGTTAATGCATTCTAAATTAATAAAATACAAGCGCGCTTCGCTTGCTTGCGCTGCGCGGCTGGCGGACACTTTGTATCCGCCGGAGGCGCCCTTTGGGCGCCAGTGGTCACGATTATTTAGTTATATAGGAGATAACACCTCTAAATACGTCTGTCTTACTGTTATAATCGATATCGCTCGAAAAATCACCAAATTTGTCAATTTTTAAAATTTTTGATGCAGAATGATGACGTCATAACAGAGTGATGAGTCATTATTTTTTGATGATAGTTGCATCATATATGAGGTATATTAATATACACATTCTATTAAAATTTCAGCCTTCTATCACCTAAAATAGCTGAGTTATAGTCGAAAAACTGAATTTTCTGATTATAAAGAGTGACAATGACGTCATAATTCCATGATGAGTCGACATTTTGATCTGAGCCCAGAACTTTGTGGAGCCATAGCCAAAAAACTACCACATGCCAAAAATCAGCTTTCTGTGCCCGGCAGTTTCTTCAATCAATTCGTTACATATATATATATACAGTGCTCGGACAAAAGTATTCGACCACCACAGAAACCTCCATACAAATAGTATTAAAGTGGATCTGTACATAAAGGAATATGTACACAAACTGTTAGAAATACTCTATTTTGATTTCTAATTCCTAATCTACACACTCTAATTACTCATAATTGAGATCCTCAACTCAATTACTAACTCCCAAAATTATAAATATCTACCTTTGATACTTGATGCTACTTGTCCCGAGTCACAGCCATTATATATGATTGCGATTAGTGACACAAAGTGGCAGAGGTTGATAATTTTCTACATGAGAATTAGTATTTGTATTGAAAGTTTCAAAAAATTAGTAATTCGGATTTGTAGTTTACGAATCTGAAATCAAAAATAGAATATCTCTTCTGTTTGATTACATATTCCATTATGAATAAATCCACTTTAATACTATTTGTATTGAGGTTTTCGTGGTGGTCGAATACTTTTGTCCGGCTAGTATATAAATATATAAATGAATAAATATTAATCGAGTTTTAATAGTAAGGATGCTTGCATAACGATTTTATGCTTATATTAAATATATTAAAATGACTTCGACCGCATCCCTGTTCCAAAATTATGGTTCTACTGTGAGGCCTGATTTAAATAAGTCATGCCCTGCACTATCCCACTTCACAATAATTCATCATATGAGTATTCCTACGTATTTATAGACAGTTTCAAAACGCAAAATGAATGTATAGAAGGAAATAATATTTATACACTACTCGGACAGAAGTATTTGGACACTTCATTATTTCACATGCAAAAAGTACTAAACGGGTCTATTTATGAAGAAGAATACATCTAAACGGTCTGGGATACAATTAATCGGGTTTTAGATTCCAAAAATACATAGTCGAATTAGTCCAAGTTTTTAATCAATTATTCATTCCCAACATTTTCAAATTATCAAAAAGTAGTACCACATTATGCCACAGTGTTTTTTAAAGCTAAATTAGAGGGTCCAAAAGGACCTCAAATTTTTCGCCAGGAAATGTTTTTACGTGCAATATCATGAAATGTAGAACAATTTCAGAATCTGTCCATTTAGGACAGCGACGATGAAGGCTTAAGAAATTTTCCTCGAAGACGTGGAAAGACATTCCATTTGTAACAATCATAGATTTACATTTTGGGATGAGGTTGCCTTGAATTGTTAGGGGGTCCTCTAAGTAAATCCTTAAAAAACACTGCTCATACATGTTTAATTTTAACGCTATGAATGATAGTGATGAATTTTCTATTGTGGCAAAGGTTGATAGGTTTGTTCATCGGGATGAGCAATTTATTAAAATACCCAAACTATAACTAATTCGAATGCGTAAATTCCGAAACAATCAGACTTAGAGCAGGAGTTCATAACCTTTTTGTCCTTACGCCCCCCTTTTATAACCATTAAATCATTATGCCCCCTTGACTTTGAAATCTATTTGTTAAATATACATATTTTAATTATTTTGATTAATTGAGTAACTGATTAATTGATTGGGGAAAGTATTATTGAATTAGTGGAGGGTTGTAAATACCGGTTAGGGAGGTATAAATTGTCTATAGGATATATACATACACACTGAAGTCCCATTATAACCAAGTGGGTTATAACGAGGTGGTTATTTGTCCCTTTTAAAATCAGATTCTAAATTCACATTATGGATGATATTCGAGGCACCATGCTTCAAATATAAGTACTAGCAGTGTCAAAAATTTAATGATTAATACACTTTAAAAAATCAAAATACGAAATACGAAATCAAATGCCACGCCCCCTTGAAATAATCATGACGCCCCCCAGGTTAAGAACCTCTGACTTAGAGTATGATTATATTTTTATTCAAAACAAGATTTAATTTAATACTATATTTGCATAGGAAATAGAAGCGTTATGATATTTTTGTCCAGTTAGTTATATATTGTTTACACAGGTTTCTTCTAGTCGATTGTGCAACACATGACCGCGAGCTACTTGTAAGTCGGTTGGGAACCCCTGCAATAGCATATTTATGATAGTTTCTCATTTTATGTACCTATTTTAAAAAGGAAAATAGAATAATAATTATATAGATTTGAAAATATGACATTCGGGACTATACCCCTAAAATCCCATTTCAAACTTTAGAAACCAGTATCTAACTACCTATTCTTAAAATACAAAAGAAAATATTATATTCGAAATCAACATTCTAAAAATCAAAAAATATCATGGATCAAATGTTGGAAAATCATATACAGCCATAGCATTCTATAAACTAAGGCAATTGTACAGATCAATGTACTTGGACTAAGGATTCGTTAGCCCAGCAATTTATTTTATATTAAAATACTAATACAACTGTAAATTTGATGTAACTACTCATAGAAAGTAAAAAAAATAATAACCCACCACGCTTAAAACCTTTAACCATACAGTCAACTATATTTCCTCGTAAATAGACAAAATGGGGTCCAAATGGACCCCAGACATTCATAGCGCCAATTAGCAGAGTGGGGTCCAAATGGACCCTAGACATGCATAGCGTCAATTAACAGAGTGGGGTCCAAATGGACCCCAGGCAATCCTAACTAAATTATGCTCTCATAACTTAGTGTTTTTGAAGTGAGTTTTGAATATGATATCATATTGCTGGCGTTCTCGTGATTACTTTTCAGATCTTTTCTACTGACCTCCCAAGAATATATTCTAGTTTAATTCACATCCTTACTATAATAGTTGCATTCCGTTAATTATTTCTATCTACTACTTGATATTTTTTTTATTTAACACCATATATTATATTTACTCTCACCATTTACAAATAAATTTATATTTATTCAAATTATGGACCCTATAATCGAATTGCATTTGCATTTCAAACTCTAAAATATTTCTTAGATTTTGACTAAAGAAAACAAACTTAATTTGAGAGTGATACGAAAACACTATAGTACAAGTACTTGTATTTTCAATTATATTTTAAATATAAAAGTACTTGTAATAGCGTAGGTTCATTTGTACATTTTGTATAATGGTAATTAGAATGTCTGAGTCTGAATTTGCAGCCCCGAAAAGAAGACCAAACTTGATGAAGACAAGATAATCCTCAAAATATTGTTGACCATCCCATATTAGATCATCCTCAAAACATTAGCCTCCACTAGATAATTCTCGAAACATTGTTACCCCTCCTCCCCCAGACAGTACTGCTCATACTCTTATAGCCGTTCCTACGGCTACTCAGAATCCCAATTTAAAATCTAAAAAGTTAAGGTGCACTTTTTGTCCCAGATCTAAAGACAAGAAAGTTCGTTCACATTGTTCTATATGCGAATCCGTGGTTTGCAATCTGCACTCAAAACCGTTAATTCTTTGTCTCAATTGCGAGGAAAAGTTATCATTTGATTAAAAGATTTTCAATTTGAATAGTTAAAACAATTTGCAAAAAGCTTTTGATTGCATACTTTTGTTATCTTAACCGAATCTGACGGAGATTTTCCCATACACCTGAGTGTAGTGAGATAATATAAAGCCGTTTTAGTTGAAATTGGTTTAATAATAGGCAAACTTAATATTAGAGGTACGAGATAAAAATCTCAATTATAGATTAATTCCATCGTATACTCGTAATGACATCATTATTAAAAGTTATAGTTTAACTTAAGTTAATATCTTATCAGTTTGATATTTTCTCTCTTGTTTTAAATCAAATATAAAATTTTCACCTTTCGTGAATTGTGATTTTTGTAAATACTATGTATATATAATATATATACACATAGTGATGTTTATAATGATAACGTTGACATATACTGTAGAGCATAGGCGTCGGAAATGGGCCCGCCGGCCCTTGGGGCTGCCCGGCCCGAAGGCTCCGGGGTCGGCCCAATCGATTCCGGGGCCGCTACATTCACGGCATAGTACATAATACTGCCTGATACACGGTTCTAGGAATTTGGGAATGTATCGGGGAAGCTTTTACCCAGCCAGGTAGGCCCTCCAGGCCTATCCGGCCCATAACCGACGATGCCGGGTAGAGCCGGGTAGGGCCAGGTAGAGCCGGGCAGCCCCTTAGGGCCGCCCGGCCCATGCCGGGTGGGTCCGACGCCTATGCTGTAGAGATCAATACTGAACATTTTATCAGTACAGTTAAAACTGTTTTGCTTTCACCAAATTTCGCATGTAGGATTCCATTATGGTGAAGATGTGGAGATGTATATTTTTCTCAAAATCTCATCACTTTCGTGTTTTATAAGTACAAGCGAGCTTCGCTTGCTTGCGCTGCGCGGCTGGCAGACACTTTGTGTTCTCTCATTTTTTTGGTCTCATATTCAAATTTGTCAATTTTTAAATTTTTGATGCATAATGATGACGTAATAATAGGGTGATGAGTCATCATTTTTGATGATCGTTGTATCATATGTGAAGCATATTAATATATTCATATTTCATGTTCCTTAGAGTCAGTTTCTGGAGCTGCACTATCGGTCTGTTGCTCGATATTTTTTCCTATTATTGCAAATTGATTGAGGAACTGGGAGGTGTTAGAAACGTGAAATTTGGCAGGTCCTGACATGATGAAGGATGACCATTTATTGCCAAGTATATTTGTGCTCCTACCAAACAAAACAGAAGCAACTTAAGATGTGGGAACAAGTCTAACTTCTTTTTCCACATGCTAACCTACACGAGACCCTAATGGATTATGAAATTCTGCAATTAGCAGTTTTCAGCGCACCTGGCCTTCTTCTGTTGTGAAAGGCTGTTTCTTTCACCTTACACATAATGTATGGCAAAAGGTGCAGGCAGAAGGAATGCAAGTTGAGCACTCACAAGACGAAGAGCTCGCTATTCATATCCGTATGATACCGGCTCTAGCATTTGCAGCACCTCACGAAGTATGTGGTCTGTTTGCTGAAGTAGCCGCACAACTACCTACTCCTGAAGCTGACGGACTTATTCAATACTTCGAAAGGACATACATCGGGCGTACACTCCCAGGTGGCGCATATCAACGCGCACTGTTTCCTATCGGCATGTGGAACCACCATTTTGACACTGTCTACAGATTCCCAAGAACGACGAATTCAGTTGAAGCGTGGCATCGCAGCTTCAATGTATGTAACAGTCGGGTGTCATCATCCAAATATATGGAAATTTCTAGCTGCACTAAAGCGGGAACAGGGTCTTGTGGAGAAGTAAGTCAGGCTAAATATATAGCTGAAGAGAAGGTACAAAAGGCGAAGAATGTTCTAGCTGTGTCGTCACAGGTAGGAACATATATATCACACACAACATATGGAGATTGTAACGAATTGATTGAAGAAACTGCCAGGCACAGAAAGCTGATTTTTGGCATGTGGGAGTCTTTTGGCTATGGCTCCACTAAGTTCTGAGCTCAGAGCAAAATGTCGACTCATCACGGAATTATGACGTCATTGTCACATTTTTAAAAGTTAAGCAATACAGTTATTCTAGCATAACTCAGTAATTATAGGAGACAGTGGCAGCGCCAGGGGGGCACCAATTTCCGACAGGAATACATGCGTCATTCATTTGTCCATGCCTTCGCACTATTTTACTAGGCTTCAATTATATCGATAAACAGGTTTCTCTAATTCAATAGTGTACACCAATATTTAAGTGTAATAAAATAACAGTAAGTGTAATAAAATAACATAATATGTGTATATATATATATATATGTACTATACTATACCTATTAGTTCTCATTGGCGGGTAATCTGTACCCAAAAAATGTTGGTGCCCCACTGGAAATGATTTGTGCCTCCAAGGTGCCCCCCCAGTGGCGGCGTCCTGGCGCCGCCTCTGATAGGAGATAGAAGGCTGAAATTTTAATAGAATATTTGTACCAACATACCTCACATATGATGCAGCTATCATCAAAAAATGAAGACTCATCACTTTGTTATGACGTCATCATTACTCATCAAAAAATTTAAAAATTGACAAATTTGGTGATTTTTCGTGCCATATAGATCATAACAGTAGGATAGACTTATTCAGAGATGTTATCTCCTTTATAATTAACCAATGTGACTCCAGGCGACCGAAGGGAGCCTCCGGCGGACATAAATTTCCCGCCAGCCGCGCAGCGCAAGCAAGCGAAGCGCGCTTGTATATATATATATACACACATTAATCGAGTTTTAATAGTAAGGATTCATTACTATATTTTATAATAATCACAATTTATTCTATTAAAGTAACCGGATCGCAATTAATTATTTCTTTAACGGAGGGACAAATTTATATTTTTCAATTTTGTAAAATTGGCACAGAATTGACCTATCAGGATAGTTCGAGCTGGTGTTACGAGTTGACGGTGTACGGTGTTGCGAATTGTCATGTTGCGGAATGTCGTGTTGCGAATTGTCGTACTTCCAGTTACATTAATAAAATAAGAACTGTAGCAGAAAATTTGATAAAATAGAATTTGATTCGTATTAAGTCAACTAATCTTGAATGTCAATTTGAATCCTAAAGTTAACATTACTAAAGATTTTTATACCTCAACCAAGTCGTTAACAACAATTAAAGTGTGGGGATATATTAGGGTGCTCCAAGAAATTCCAAAGTTTGAATCTTATGATGCACACTCTTCAAAAAGTTTACCTTGATCACCAATTATTCACCATAAAATTCCCCTCGTGCTAATTTATAATGGTATATGTCCGGGTTGAAGCCAGAAGTTGTAAAAAGCGGACTTCTGACATTTAAATAAACTAGTAGCTTGATTTTTGTAATATTTGAGGGTGGTTTTATATCAGCAAATAATACATTTTAATAACCTAAAATCTACCGGTTCCGAGATATTGGTGAAAACAGTTGGGACCATTAATAATTTCAAGTATGAAGGCTGGTCCCAACTGTTTTCACTAATATCTCGGAACCGGTAGATTTTAGGCTATTAAAATGTACTATTAGTATCCGGCAAGCCAATTCCCTAAGAAGGGTCGGTGCTTTATTTGCGACTCGAACAGGCACTTTATGGCCCAATGCCCGGAACGGCACTGTGCGAAATGTGGCGAAATAGGACACTAGGTCCGCTATTGCCTACATACACGAAGTCGAAGAGGGGTATTTCAGGCCACGACGCAGCATAGTGTTGTACATGAGACGGCGGTTGTGGTACCAGTTAAATGGAACGGCAAACCCATCAATGTAATGATGGACACGGGGGCGGATCTTTCGGTGGTGGACAGAGGCACCGTACAAAAGATGAATATTCCTTACAGCACAAAGTACAGTCAAGTGTATGGGCTAGAGCGGACAGCGCTTGCGGTCTGTGGTACGGCCTGCGTGGCGATGGATGTGGGGGATGGTCGACCACTAGAACACGAAATCGAAATACTCGATACTAACAATAGGGTGGTTATATTGGGGCGAAGGTTCCTCGCGCGCTTCAAGAATACTACTTTCGATTGGGAAAACATGAGAGTTAGGCTAGGTGGTTGTTGGAAAACCTCTTTAGCTGCGGCACGCGGGGATACGCGGCGACTAGAGCAGAAATTATGCAGACTGAGATGGGAAAGGAGGGAGATAGCTTGGAGGCCAGGTTCGATATAAACCCGAAACTATCACTGCGAGAAGAGACAGCCATACGCAAGGTGCTGTTGAGATGGAAAGACGTTTTCGCGGAGAACCCGAAGAGCCCGCGCGAAATTGGAACCGCGGAACACGTTATCACTCTTCTGGATGAGCGGCCGATCAGAAGCCGGCCGTTGCGTGTTTCTCCTGAAATTGAGGCGGAGGTATCCAAGCAGATAGATGAAATGCTCGAGAATGGGATCATACGTCCCTCTTCTTCCTCTTGGGCGAGTCGAGTGATCTTAGTGAAGAAAAAGGACGGGACCCATCGATTTGCCGTAGATTTCCGGGATCTCAACGATGTGACGAAGCGAGATGCCTATCCGATGCCGGTTACCCGAGATGTTTTCGATCGTATGGGAGGGGCAACTGTATTCTCTACACTGGATGGGGCATCCGCATACTGGAGCGTTCCTGTGAAGGAAAAGCATAGGGAGTTCACTGCGTTTGACGGAAAAGATATGCTACGTTGTATTTTAATGACTTCAAGTAACTGTTTACTCAACAAGAAGGCCAATAATATTACTTCTACCACCTCTTGTCCCAAAGATACTCAAAGGAAGATACTTAAACTTACCTCTAATTAATATATGTATATATATACACCTATATATTTATGTAGTATTCCTTGTCCGTCAACTAAATTATGCCAGCAGTCAGTAATATCATTATTGTGGGGTAGAGGATGTATAATTACACGATATTAAATATATCAAAATGATATTGTGTCAATTTAATTGTATTAAAAACTCGACTTTATCTTATCCCTGGTCTAAAGTAGTGAAACGGCCTGTATGTAGTAGGCTATGCTCTATTCAATCATTTATATAAAATTAAATCTTGTGAATCGTATTATAAAAATGATGACTCAACACTCTGTTATGACGTTATTATTATACCCCAAAAGTAGAAAATTTGATAAATTTTGTGATTTTTTAAGTGATATCGATTCTAACAGCAAGACAGATGTATTTAGAGATGTTATCTACCTTATAATAATTAATCAATGTGAACCTAGTCGTTTGAAAGACGCCTCTAGCGGACACAAAGTGTCCACCAGCCTCGCAGCACAAGCAAGCGAAGCGCGTTTGTTAACCAATGATATTGAATTTTTACTGGAAAATTAAAATTGTTTACATGCATAGAGTTAGGTATAATTCATATTAACCAATTGCTTTAGATTGAATTTTACTGGAAATTTAAAACTCTGCAATATCGTTGGTTAGTAGAGTTATGTTTTGTCATCGTTTTTTCATTTCAGTCAATCATATTTCAAGTTTCGAGTGTGATTCTAACTTGTTTATGTGTTTTGAGTAAGGTCTATTCCATTATATTAAATTCTATTGTTAAATAAAAGCGCTGCAATCTTATTGGCCACCGCATATGTCACATTTTGAAGAAAGTGCGAAAATAGGAATAATCCTTACATTAGGCTAGAGAGTGATTCTAACTTGTATATGTAATCATTGAGTTAGGTATAATCCATATTAATCGATAAAATTAAAAGCCATTGTAATGGTAAGTCCCTAGGTTCTGATTTTCTAATACATTTTGAGACCTTTTGTGGTGTGAAAATATTTCCGAATTTGGACCAAGGTTCATATCTCCACCATATAAAGAATGTAAACTACAAATTTGGTGCAATTAGGTCCAATAAATTACAGGAGCGAGCAGACGGACGACATACGCCGATCATGACATAAGGAATCTCCTCTATACTAGTAGCTGTATTAAAACATTGAGTTTTAATATATAAACAAAGGCGCTTCGCTTGCTTGCGCTGCGCGGCTTCGGACACTGCATGTCCGCAGAGTCGCCCTGCGAGCGCCTGGAGTTACTCAATCTAACGTATTTTGGGATTTTTTTACTTTATATAAATATTGTAAACAAAATTAACCTACCAACCCCTCTTGAAAATTTCCCTGGATTTTGGGAGCCAAATCCCTTGATGTCATCATATTTTCAATTTTAATGACTAAATTAGTATGAACCAATAGACAGGTTAAATTTCGAAATTCGTGATCCAGGGAAATCCCTGGATATCTAGGGAATTTCGTGGATTTTAAATAAAGGCCGAATATATGTAATTAAAGATTTCGAAAAGGACAAGTAAACTATTTAAAGAAAGGTACATCGTGTTATCTTAAGCGTTCGTGAGTCCAGGAAATTTTCCACGATCCCTGGAGACATGCTAAATAATGAGGAGCATAAAATTACAATAAATTCCATAAACTATGTTCGATTAATGAAAATTATTATAGGCTAGTTGAAAACACAAAATCCCTGGATCCCTGGATCATGTCATTTCCCTGGATCAGCCATGGATCCCTGGAGGCAAAGGTTAACAAATAATTTTTCACATGGATCCGAAAATATAATATTCTAAATCTACACCCCTAAAACCTCATGTTAACCGTTGGATGCCAGCTTCTAGCCTATTTTTGTAATTTGTTTACTTTATGTATCTAATGAAAACAAAACAAAACAAACAATGTATTATATTGAACTGAAAATACGATATTCAAAATCTACACCCCTGAAAACCCCATGTCAAGCAAGCGATATTTTTCACTTTAACCAATCAGATTTTAAATTCAGAGAGTGATTATAGCTTGTTCACATGCAGTGAATTAGGTAAATCCATAGCACATTTGGCAAACCTTTTTTTTCCTATGGTGTGCCAAATAGGTAAGAAAATGCTGTAAAACCTTTTGTTCTATTTTTTGCTATTCGCACTCGACAAGTGCACACATAACGAAAATATGTATCTAAATTTTGTGCAATTTGGTCCAATAGAATTCCCAAGAACGAGCAGACAGACGGAAGCACGAACGCAGACGTTACACGCTGATCATGGCATAGCGCTTCTTCTATACTAGAACCTGTGAAATGTATTAGATTTGTGGGTTTATTAACTTTAAAATAGCCATTTTAGATAGTAGATAGCCTAGTCATGGACTTCTAACTACCTGGACAGTACACTCTGAGTAGGAACGATCGATGAGTATACCTAGTTAGGCCAGTTTGTTATTATAAACATACCTCGAAAAACATTAATTATATTGGTATTAAAAATATTAATGTGTTGAATAGAAAGTCGTATATGGGGATTTCATTGACATCTTATATATTAAAATGCTAGGATTTTTGTTTTGTTTTGTTTGTCTGAATTGATTGAAGAATTGGGAAGTCATAGAGATGTGAAAATTGGCATGTAGGTGTCAAATGATATGACTACGATTAAGTACTAAGATCTAAGCGAAATTTTCACATCTCTGCCAAAAAAATTTGAAAACAATTTTTCACACCTTTTCTATACAAAATAAATGACTACACTATCACAATAGAAACCATTGTACAAGTACGACACTACAATATATCGTCATTGTTACTAATACTTCTAAGCCACAACCATAGTCTACTATATATTTTCGCATAGAAATGGGATGTGAATGGGTTAATAGGAAAAAAGAACTTTTTTCATGGAATGTTGCTACATTCCAGTGTTGCTATGGAAACGTATTTTGGTCAGTTGGGGTTATATCTTGAAAACTGCAACAGCTACACATTCAAATGTAATTCCATTTGATAGCGAATATACTACTTCCTATTAAGAGATAATATAATTTATTTGTCTAAATTCAATGGTTTACGAGTTATTATATATGGTCAATGATCCGATTGTGGGCCACAGCACACCACACAGTCACCTTTTCTCTGCTGAGGACTTTGTCAGTGGCTGGAAAAGGCTGCTTCTCTGCCCAGATTCTCATGTTATGCGTATTAACATGTCCTGAAAGGTGGAAATGAGCCTCATCAAACCAATGAATTTTGGTTATGTCAATTTCCCTATCCTCGATTTTGTCTGCCATCATTTGAACAAATTCTAGCCTCTTATTTTTCTGATCGACTGTCTGTGCCTGTAGTATTTGTATTTTGTATGAATACAAGTTCAGATCCTCTGTGAGGATTCTCCGTACAGTTCTTCTTGAAAATTTGAGCTGTCTCGCCAGGTTCTTGATGATCGTCGGGGAGAATCTTGTATTTTTTCCCTCAACTTCGATGTTTTGAGGTGTCCTCACCGACTTTGGAGGGCCACATCTTTCCCTGTATGCCACAGTTCCCTTCTCCTGAAACCTCTTCACTACTTCTCTTATCGTCCTGGAAGTGGGAGCATCTCGTGTCTTGAAGTTTCTTTTATAAGCGCGTTGGGTGTTAACAACGCTCTTGTGATTCTCAAAATACCACCCAACTAGCTTCGTCCGTTCGTCCGTTGTCAGCCTTGACATAGCTTACTAATCATAGTTCGGATAAAAACAAACGAAATACCCGTGTTTGACCTACGAAATAGATGGTGGGTCGAAGAAATTGACCTTAAAACTTAGGAGTTATAGCAATTTAAAATCAGGTCACTTCCCGCGCCCCACCCTGTATGTATTCTCAAAATGAGAATGTAAAGGAATCGCTTCAACTTGAAATTGTATCTTCAGCGTTTCGAAGGTTGAAAGAACAAACTGCGGAGGAAGATAAGCCAATGCTGGCAACATCCGAATCCAGACGGAAAATTCAGGGTCGCTCAAATACCGGCTTTGCAGACCTAATTCCTGTACCTTCCTATATACTGACTGGGATAAATGAAAGAAACATCCCTTGATGTACGTCATTGATTGTATATTTTTGAAAGCGTTGATAGCAGCTTGTGTAAATCTACTAAGAGGTACTGAGAATTGCTATCGGGACATAATTGTTTTATTATCTGGAATGAACTCTTGCCTGGAAGCTAAACGTTGATACAAGGGAGCAATTGCCCATCATGAAATGGGTAGGGTGTGGAAATATCACGCAACAGTACCATCAGTCATCCATATTGTAGAATATGATAAAATATTATTGTTTTCTTCAGTTCCAAACATTAATATTCTGTCTAGTACTAGCACAGAATCATACAAAAGAAACCTTTTGCCACCCAGAGTTGGAAAATCTTCATCCATGATGAGATCACATAGGGATATGGGGTTAACTGGAGCAGGCCGAGTTCTATGGCAAATTTTCTTCAGACTTTCTCTCTGAAGGTAAAAGGGTTTTAGCAACATCAGACAATTTTCCTGAAGCTTCAGCAATGATCCGTTGGGAGTTGTCATTGGTTTCTCTTGCTCGTCTTTTCACTCCAGTTCGAAATTCAAAAACTTCCTCGTTTCCAATCTCTATACTGTATGTACTCTGACTATTTTCCCCAAACTTTTTTAAAACATTAAATCCAGTTGTATGCAGATGAGCCTTGCAACTCTACACTTCGCAGTGCCATTGCTTCTTATCATTACTTTCACGTTGAAAGTTGTAGATAAAGCCATCAAAAGATAATTTATCTCTTCCTTTTGAAGATTTAATCATACTCATTTCGGGAGCTTCAAGTTAATGAATGCTATTTTCACTCTGCTGGATTGATGGAATTTCAGGCAAATCTATAACATATTTTCAGAGCTAGGAGTGTGAACCAGCATTTCTTGTAAAACATGCTACAACTCTAAAGCGTTTTCCTGTGAGCATCTCGATTTAATTGCTCGTTTCGTTGCTGTCGCCCATGGCAGTATATGTGAAGATCTGAAAGCATACTGAAAACCTGGACATTGGAGATCAAATTAACATTGCTTTCACCTGTCCAAGCAATAAGCCCCCCTTCTTCTTGGTTATCTCCCCATTTCAAAATAGCGATTTTGAGTGGTATTTCAGTCATTTTCAGTTTATAGATCGCTCTCAGATAGGGATTGCCAAAGGAAATAAATGCACCATCCAGGGTAGAAGAGAGTTGATCGAAAAAGAATTTAGTATTGCAAGAGGAAAAATCAGTGCAATCAATACTTCGAGTGGTCTCTCCTAAAGTTCAGACATAATCCGATTAGAAGACGATGTGACCACATCGAGGAAATGAGGAATTTCAATCCATTTGTGCTCAATAAAAGATTGCCAAGGAATTGACAAATAATCCATCGACTTTAATGAATAAACGACGCTTAGAATGTGTTTTTTAAGTTGTATAATATTGACTGAAAAAAGTAATTATTAATGATCACAAAAGTATTTGCATATTTGTATTTTGTTTGTATTGAACATAATTAATTAAGTTATCTATAACTAAACCTTTGTTGTAAACAAAACAAATAATTTATCATATAGATTCGAAAATGATATTCGAACTCTACACCCCGAAAACCCATGTCAATCGTTGGAAGCTAGTTTCTATCGTATTTTGTTTACTTTATGTAACATTGTAAACAAAAATATGCAAAAGATTCATCATATTAAACTGAAAATGCAATATTCATCTTTATAGGTTATTGCTTTGAAGGATTAATGACAATGACAACCTACAATTGTGTCGTACAATGAATTCTATTATGAGAGTGAAACCATAAGGTTTTGTATTGAAAAGGTGTGAGCAATTGTTTTCCATTTTTTTTGCAGAGGTGTGCAAATTTCGCTTAGATCTTCGAAATTAATCGTTGATTCATCATTTGACACCTTCAAAGCAACAATCGTAACTCTACGACTTGCCAATTCTTCAATCAATTCAGACAAACAAAAAAGAACAAAAAAATCCTCACTTTTTAATATATAAGATTTCAAAAATGAAATAAATAATTGAATGGTTATTGGACGAAGAGGACCCCAGCCTATTTTTGCAACAGAGCTAAGATAGGTTTGGCCGGACAGATGTGCTTTCACCTCTTCGTGGTTGTCCGGATCAACTCCACAATGGTTACCTAACTCTTAAATTCAAAACTAGTAATAATTGTGGAGGCAAAGAAAAACACAAACGAATGTATTTGTTGATTAGATATTAATTTATCATAATCGAAATTTCAAGTTTCTAGCACCTGCCAATTTCTTAAAAATTCAAACAAACAAAAAGTACACATGAGCTTTAAATATAGGATAATCAGTTTAGGTCTTGTTTCTACTTCTATATAACCAGTTTCGAATCTTAAAATGCTAGACACCTTATGTTGTGAATACAGTTCACGGGGTGTATGATTTTAAAAGATAAAATGGGAAAATACTTACCGTAAATAATGCCAGGTTTAGTATTTTATAACTTGTAAAATAAAAAAGCACTAACTGTTTGCCTCTGTGACGTAAAATTTTTGTCATTTTATAGTTAGCGATCCAATTTTAATCATATTTTAATTAAAAAATATTTGCTCAAGTATATGATACCTTATGAATGTTTTGAGGTTACGTGTTATATTAACTAGGTCATGTTTATGTATCTCCTAGACTGTGATTCTGATCAGACTAGATCGAGAAGAGGTAGATGTATCGATTTGAGGACATTTTCTAATGATTCGAGTGGATTATCCGGACAAACAAATTTTTATCCTTACTATTAAAACTTGATTGATGTGAATATAAACACTACCCGGACAAAAGTCGACCACCACGAAATCCCTAAACAAATAGTATTAAATAGGATCTATTCATAACGGGGATATGTACTCAAACAGTAAGAAATATTATATTTTTGATTTCAGATTCGTAAACTACACATCCGAATTACTAATTTTTGAACTTTCAATACAAATACTGATTCTCAAGTAGAAAATTGGTAAAGTCGCATCAAGTATCAAAGGTATATATTTATAATTTTGGGAGTAAGTAATTGAGTTGAGGATCTCAATCATGAGAACAGTTCGAGTATGTATTAAAGGATTACTAGTATAAGAACAGTACTCCCTCTAAAATCCGAAAAACCATGGTGTACCAATGATCAAAAAATCGTTTGGAATAGTGAATTTATTTCGTTAAAACATTAAAATAACGACTCATCATGAAATTATGACGCATTGTCACCTTTTTTTAGAATCGGAAATTTCAGTTTTTCGACTATAACTAGAAGGCTGAAATTTAATTATATATAGTGTACATTAATATATCATAAATATGATACAACTATCATACAGAGATTATAACTCACCATTCTGTTATGACATCCTCATTACGCATCAAAAATTGAAATTTGGTGATTTTTCGAGCGATATCAAGTATAACAGTAAGCCAAACGATGAGAGATGTTATCTACCTTATAAATAACAAATAAGTTGAAAACCGCTGCTTTAATGATTTATTTAAGACAACGAAGAAAGATTATGAATACAATCCATCTATTCCCTTCCAATGCTGGGAACTGTCACGAAAAAATTGGTCTCGGTCAATTTTTTCTTGACATTCAATTGCTTATAGGGTAAGCCAAAAGTTCTGCAACAATAAATTTTACTCCTTTTATTTGACTAAGATAATTTAGTCTAGTTTAGAAATCACTATTCATTACGCAAAAGATTTTTCATAAAAATTTTGAAATCTTATATACCAAGACACCAATAATCTGATTTCAAATATGTCAAGATCGAAAATAACTATTTTCCCCTGATTGAAAATATTTATATCTTCCAATTGTCAGTTATTAATTCAAAATACTATATATGACTATTTCTTTTGTTATATATACCAGTAATCATCAATATAGCATTCAAGACTTTTTTTCGTTTGATTTTTATCTTTCTTCTAAACACACAAACATTTACTTAGGGCGGTCAGAAAGTTCTAATCAGTGTTATCATATACTCTTATTGTACTTTATTAGATTGATATTGAAGCTTGAATTTACTTCTTAGCACATTCACAAGTTATACCAATTTACAAAATCAAAATCTAGAGAAAACTCTTTGTATACCACTTCCTATATATTGTGTCGCTTGAGCCACCGTGTAAAATTATGGCCACAAACCACCCGACCTTCCCTCAAGAGTAACGACATTACAAGGGCATTACTAAGCGATACGAATGCTCAAATACAAATCAATCTTAGGAAGTTGATGGGAATGATACTCTCTCAGATTCAAATATCTGATAATGGAGCCTACTTTTTAGGGAAGGACGAGTGGTGAACGGGTGATCTGTGGCCATAATTTTACACGGTGGCTCAAGCGACACAATATATAGGACGTGATATATAAAGAGTTTTCTCTAGATTTTGATTCTGTAAATTGGTATCACTTGTGAATGTGTTAAGAAGTAAATTCAAGCTTCAATATCGATCCAATAAGGTACAATAAGAGTATATGATAGCACTGATTAGAACTTTCTGACCGCCCTAAGTATGATCCACCTTGCCAAATATATTAGGAAAGACAGGCAATTGAATTGCAAAATAATCCATATAATTTTCAAGTAAACGAAATGTCAGATGTTAGATTCAATTGTGTAAGTATAATAGATGAAACCAAATTTGTTGCAGAACTTTTTGCTCACCCTGTACACTAAAGCAATCCATTCTTCATAGGATGTGATGACTTCACAATCACTGTAGGAGGTATCAGGAGGTTACTATATATACTATTTATGGATACAAGTAGATGCACTTGTAGTTAGATGGTTACGTACGTAGATAGATAATACTTTAATGGATTACCTGGTTAGTTGAGAACTAATTGTACACAGGGCCCAGACATAATATAAAGGCAAACTTAACCAGTTCTGGATGATTTATGGCTATATAGAATGTATCAAACTAATCAAAAGTGCCATGAACTAAAACACAAATTACAAAATATAGATCAGCCAAAAATTTGGGAATGTTTAAAATTGTCGATAAAGATCTGATCCAAAAGACAAATTCAAAGATTTTGAATAATATACGTTAGAGAATGAAATTCTTCATCCACCAATCACAAATCATTTTAAGGCAATTTACTTCCAAAATGATCCCAAAACGACTAGATTATATTCCAAAGTAGGGGGACAAAACATAATATCGCGTAATGTATGTTTGGATTAATTTTGACATCTCGAAACATTACGAATGTATGCAAACTATGTAGGTCAAAGGTCAGATTCATCACTGCTTAATAATGCATAGTCTGTCTGGAGGTATTACTAAATGGCTCCCGCTCTGTCTACTGATGCTATGTATGTCCGGGGCCCAGTTGGACCCCACTCTGTCTACTGACGCTATGTATGTCTGGGGCCCAGTTGGACCCCACTCTGTCTACTGACACTATGTATGTCTGGGGTCCAGTTGGACCCCACTCTGTCTACTGACGCTATGTATGTCTGGGGTCCAGTTGGACCCCACTCTGTAAATTTACGCTATGTATGCCTGGGGTCCAGTTGGACCCCACTCTGTTTATTGACGCTATGTATGTCTGGGGCCCAGTTGGACCCACTCTGTCTACTGACGCTATGTATGTCTGGGTCCAGTTGGACCCCACTCTGTTAATTGACGCTATGTATGTCTGGGGTCCAGTTGGACCCACTCTGTCTACTGACGCTATGTATGTCTGGGGTCCAGTTGGACCCCACTCTGTCTACTGACGCTATGTATGTCTGGGGTCCAGTTGGACCCCACTCTGTAAATTTACGCTATGTATGCCTGGGGTCCAGTTGGACCCCACTCTGTTTATTGACGCTATGTATGTCTGGGGCCCAGTTGGACCCACTCTGTCTACTGACGCTATGTATGTCTGGGGTCCAGTTGGACCCCACTCTGTTAATTGACGCTATGTATGTCTGGGGTCCAGTTGGACCCACTCTGTCTACTGACGCTATGTATGTCTGGGGTCCAGTTGGACCCCACTCTGTTAATTGACGCTATGTATGTCTGGGGTCCAGTTGGACCCCACTCTGTCTACTGACGCTATGTATGTCTGGGGTCCAGTTGGACCCCACTCTGTTAATTGACGCTATGTATTCCTGGGGTCCAAATGAACCCCACGCTGTCTAATGACGCCATGCCCAATTATGTTGGGGGTCATGTGGACCCCAATGTGTCTTTTATGGGTTAATTAAATTATAAAATGTCTGAAGAAAATTTTCTATATACGTGCTTTCGACTCCGCTTAATAAAGCCACATCGGTCAGACATTTTACACGATTAAGCGGAGAGTCCTATTAACCGAAAATATTTTGTATTGGCTTCTATGCATGAGAACCATCCCGGTCCTGCCAAAGGTGGGCCGATTAAGCGGTTGACCCGATTAAACAGTGACTATATTAAGCGGAGTCAACTGTATATAAGATAGCATATAAAAAGCCTCATTAATAAATAATCAAACATAAAATATTAAATATAATTGGTAAGAAATGTGATTCACAGTAAAATCAGAATAGAGGTAGTTTACAAGTTGAGTACTTGTAGAAGTGAGATATGATGTAGAGGCGTAATGTTGCTCCAATTCGTCTTGAATAAGTATCATTATAGCTGTTAGTGGAGTTTTTAGCTAATGGTAAGGAAGAGAATGCATTCAAATGGTTGTAGATAAAGGAGTGATAGATCATGTAGGATTTATCTATAATTGAAAATACAGTTGTGGGGAAATCACTTCGATTGTCGATGGAGCCGAAAACTTTAACCTTTTAGTATAAGCTGCATCACTATGAATGTGAAGTTAATACATTTGAATTATCACATGGTGTTCACTATAGTTTTTGAATTTGGACGTTATTTCCCTCTTCTCGAATTTGAAAGTACGCCGACTTTAGTAAAATTTTCAACTACTATATAGGATTTATATCCAACTAAAATGTGTGAAACACACAAAGATTCGCTCAAAGTAATTCATCGAAGTCTGAGGATTCAATAAGCTTTAAAGTACCGTCGAGTTCATGAATGGCAAGTTTTAAATGGTTAAAAACAGAAAAATAGTCTGGAGTTATTAAGTTTGGTAAATACTTATCAACTTCCTCATGAAGATGGTTTAAACTTGTAAGTGTCATTTCTATAAATTTGTATAGTCGGGAATTATTATCAAATTCTTTGAAATATAATTAGACGCTAATTGATATGAATCTGTCGATGAAAGATCTAGTTTGTTTAATAATTATTTTAATAAAAAATAAGAAAAGTTTTAAGGCACATGAATTATCCATTAGTTTCTTAAGTCGATTAAATTCAGCTTTGAAAGAAGATCTGCAGCTAAAAACAACTAATAAATAACGTATCTAGTGTTTCTTTTTTGACAGTTATGTACTGAGGACAATAGTACGTCGTTGTCATATTCGTGCTCAGCATCAAATTTCCGGCAATTTGATATATATATTGACAATATTTTGAGCAACAAATTTTGGGCAATCCCTAGCAACAACCTGGAATGTAAAAGTTTCAATCTCCAATTTGGTGTAAACTATATCGAGTGACCACTTGTTTTTCACGGCTAAGCTTGCTGAGTACGAATTTCTTAATATAAATAGTATAAACATTAGTTTTTAAATATTATGGTTTGCGGCTGGTGATATCTATGTATTTTGTCCCTTCAACTCCTATGAAATATAAGAATTTAGGTGGCATAGATGGATAAATAGATGGATTGATATGTTCACATTTCATTTTCAGCTTCGGTTTCATCATCCGACGCAATTCTTTCTTTCATATTGCCACAGTTGTCATTTTGGCATCGTCCGCATGCTTGGGAGCCGTTGAGTGCTTGTTTTCTGCAGCTACATCTGAGACTACTATAGCCTGTGGAACAGTTACAGTGGATCATTTTCAGGAGTGCTTCAGGTGCAGGGTACTTTCCAACATAACTGGGATTAGGCTGCTATCTTGGCAGTTCCATTCCTATTCGGTGGCCTCCATACCATCAGCCATGCCCATCCACAACATCACCTGGAAATAGCACCCTCAGAGAGTGAAATTTCGTGGGAAGGCTTTAGTAATAGGGAGGATTCCATTACCAATCAAGCCAACAAACCAGCCCTCATCTGTCTCATTTCTGAACTTATGATAGAAAGAGGGTGCCATGTAATACAGGCTGAGGAGGATGCTGATGTTGACATTGTGAAGGCAGCAGTATCAATGGCATCCTTCAAAACAGGCAACTCTCATAGGCTAGGATATGGATCTATTGGTTCTGTTGCTGCACTACACTCCTAACAACAATGCAAAGATATACTTATCCTCGAATAAAGGGAAACCAACCGTAGCGTATGACATCAAGGTGATAATGCAGGTGCTTGTATAGTTTCGAATATATCATATTTGTGAAGCAGCTACTTGTATAATTATTGCACTGAAAAATTTTGTCAATTGACTGCCAAATTATCACAAAATTTGTGAAATCACTAACAAAAATTTCTACAAAATTTTTGAAACGTCTAACAAATTAGTGAAAGGTCTAACAAAATTTTGACTTACGGTTAATAGAAGGGGATCCACAGAAAATAGGTATAATTGCTAAAGAGGTCGACATCCAAAAAGGGTTGAAAACCTCTGATCTAAGGTATGTAAAAAGAACTCTTAAATTGCCTTAAGAGCTACAGAATTGGGCTTGAAACATATTGAATTCCATACTTACCAATCTCAGCAGACAAAGAAATTGAATCTAACTAAAAAATAATGTGAGTAAAACAAATTAATCCTATCCATTGTATTAACCTTTTTATTAATTTTGATAATCTTTTCACTAATTTCGTTAGATTTCCACAAATTTGGAGAGTTTTCATTAATTTTTGTGGTCTTTCACAAATTTTGTTAAATTATTCATTAATTTAGTTCGTCTTTCGAAAATTTTGATAGATATTTCACTCATTTTTGTAGACGTGATTTGTCAGTGATTTCACAATTTTGGTTATAGTTGGTTATACAAATTTTTGAATAAATTTTACTAATTTGTTAGTGCAATAATTAAGCACCATTTTGAAAGGTCACTTTTAAAATCCAAGGTCAGTCTTTAAAAGCAAGAGTATATTTTTAAAATTCCTCAGAATTTGAGAAAATATACACATATATTTATAGTGTGCTTCCTATACTACTAAATAGGATTTATGATACTGTATAATATATGTACATAAAATACGTATGTAGTAGCTCAAAGGTAAAACATGAGTATTGGTGCAGAACAGCAGACCGACAATTCAATCAATTCGTCTCAATTGCAAACCTTCAAATTTGATCAATTGCAACGCCCTCGTAGCAAGTCATCATCATCTTGTAGTGTTTTACGATTTGAGGATTTGTGGCACATCATAAACAAATATTCATTTTAATAGTGTCAGCCATAGCCTACTGTATATAAGGCCTCAGAGTAACTTGACTAGGGATGCGGTAGAATATGGTTGAGCTAATACATGAGCGGCCTTAAATCATTAACAAAGCACAATAGAGCTTAGGAATGTACGTAGTACAAGCATATATAAATATGGCGTCAAAGTACCCATATCCGTTTTTAAAATTTATATTAGTCACCATATGGTTGCGGAATAGATTATAGTTGTGTCAATTTGGTGATTTTCAGAAGTCGTTTAAGGGCACTTTTAAGTGTTTTTATTATAAAATTTTCCGCATAGAACTGAGATGTGAATGGGTTGATACGAAAATTTCAAATTTTTTCATGGAATGTTGTTACATTCCAGTGTTGATATGGAAACGTGTTTTGGTCAGTTAGGGTTATATCTTGAAAACCGCGATAGCTAGACATTCAAATGTAATTGATAGCGAATATACTACTTCCTATTAAGCAATGATATAAGTTCGACGTCTAAATTCAATGGTTTATGAGATCACTAATCACCAAGTGTGACAAATATGACAAATTGTTTAATAACTTGTAAACCATTGAATTTAGACAAAAATATTATACTATCACTTAATAGAAAATAGTCTATTTGCTATCGAATGGAATTACATTTGAATGTCTAGCTATCGCGGTTTTCAAGATATAACTCCAACTGACCAAAACACATTTCCATAGCAACACTGGAATGTAGCAACATCCCATGAAAAATTTCCAATTTTTTAACCCATTCACATCTCAGTTCTATGGGGAAATTTTATGATAAAAACACTTAAAAGTGCCCTTAAACGACCTCAGAAAATCACAAAATTTGACACAACTATAATCTATTGCGCAACCATATGGTGACTAATATAAATTTTAACAACGGATATGGGTACTTTGACACCATATTTATACTATATGCTGGTAATACATTCCTAAGCTCTATTGTGCTTTGTTAATGATTTAAGGCCGCTCATGTATTAGTTCAACTATCTTCTACCGCAGAGGTTCTTAACCTGGGGGGCATCATGATCATTTCAGGGGGGCGTGTCATTTGATTTCGTATTTAGCATTTTGATTTTTTAAAGTGTATAAATCATTAAATTTTTGACATGGCTAGTACTTACATTTGAAGCTTGTGCCTCGAATATCATCCATAATGTGAATTTAGAATCTGATTTTAAAAGGGACAAATAACCACCTCGTTATAACCCACTTGGTTATAATGGGACTTCAGTGTGTATGTATATATCCTATAGACAATGTATACCTCCCTAACCGGTATTTACAACCCTCCACTAATTCAATAATACTTTACCCAATCAATTAATCAATTACTCAATTAATCAAAATAATTAAAATATGTATATTTAACAAATAGATTTCAAAGTCAAGGGGGCATAATGATTTAATGGTTATAAAAGGGGGGCTAAGGACAAAAAGGTTAAGAACCCCTGTTCTATCGCATCCCTAGTCCCAAATCCGCAAGTTACTGTGAGGCCTTATATACAGTAGGCTATGGTACAGCATATACATTGTATTGGATATTAAATCCGATTAACTATTATTAAAGAAAAAATTTAAAATATTAAGATTCTCAAGGGATTTTGAATATACTGTATGCATAGATTTCTTTAAGTAAGGACTGTAGGAGTTCAATCTCGGGTCCTTGAACTTGGGTTCATTGTGTATTATTGATATCTCGTAATCCGCTCAAGTTTAACATGGGAGATGTATCCTTACTATTAAAACTCGATTAATGTTTGTATATATATATATATATATATATATCTGTTACGAATTGATTGAAGAAACTGCCAGGAGCAGAAAGCTGATTTTTGGCATGTGGGAGTCTTTTGGCTATGGCTCCAGTAAGTTCTGAGCTCAGAACAAAATGTCGACTCATCATGGAATTATGACGTCATTGTCACATTTTTAAAAGTTTAGCAATACAGTTATTCGAGCATAACTCAGCCATTATAGGAGATAGAAGGCTGAAATTTTAATAGAATCTGTATACTAACATACCTCACATATGATGCAGCTATCATCAAAAAATGATGACTCATCACTTTTTTATGACGTCATCATTACTCATCAAAATTTTAAAATTTGTTAAATTTGGTGATTTTTCGTGCGATGTCGATTATAACAGTAGAACAGACGTATTTAGAGATGTTATTTCCCTTATAATTAATCAATGGTTACCACAGGCGCCCGCAGGGCGCCTCCAGCGGACACAAAGTGTCCGCCAGCTGCGCAGCACAAGCAAGCGAAGCGCGCTTGTTATTGTTAAATAGGAAGTCATATTTTAGAGTCCATTGGTCATGTTGGCTTTCCTAAACTATGCGTGGAATGTGAGTCATGTGGTTTTTCACACCCGTGATTTAAGACACATTTTCCAATATAATTACGTGTTTTAAGCACAATTTAAAGCGTTATTAATGTTTGATTTTCAAAAAGATCAATGTAGGATCGAGTTAATTCGAAAAATTTAAACTTCTAATGGAAAGAAAGTTGAAATTTTTCGAATTAACCCAAACTCGAATTAAAAAAAACCTTGATTATCATTGAAAATATAGATTAATAAAGCTTTAAAATGCGCTTAAAACAGGTCAGAATATTACCAAAATGTATCTTAAATCTGTGAAAAACCACATAACTCTCATTCCAAACATAGTTCAGGCAAGTCAACATGATCAATGGAATCTAAAAATACTACTTCCTATTTAACAATAATACATTTCCCATATCTAAATTGAGCGGATTACGAGATATCAATAATACACGATGGACCTAAGTTCCAGGACCCGAGATTGAACGCCTACAGTACTTACTTAAAGGAGTCTATAACTGTATGTAAGGTTGATATTGATCACAAAAATTTGGAGATGATTTAAAATAAAAATGTTATCCAAATTAGTATATTTTTCAAAATATAAATACCTGATGAAAAGAGTTGAAGATTTGCCGGTGCAAGAAATGATTTTATTGGATCAATACATCTATAAATACCAGTGAATATATTAGTAAGAAATGGAATAAAAATCTCAGATCCATTTACAATTGTTGGAGAGAGAATCCAAGAAAGGTTTGAGGATGACGTATTACAAGTAATCCTAATTCCAGTTGTAGCAACAGGAATTATACAGTTACCGTCAGAAAGAGAACAGATAGGTAAACTTCGCAGATTTGAGACATATAAATTGATAAAAACTATAGATAAAAGTAGGAATAAGAGCATAAAAATAGTCGTATTCAAGCAATATAAACACGAAGGCAATCAGATTGAAATATTAACTTTGAGCGAACGTAATTAGTATTAAAATGAGCAATTTTAAAAAAGAGTTTATGAATTCGAAGCTAAACTATATGTGTCTGTAATTGTAATGAAAAACTATTGACTCCATTAATAGATTTGTACGTATTACTAATCGATTTATGTAGTCAATAGACTTTTCTCTCTCAGTATTAACCATTTGTATGAGAAATATTGGGATGGAAAAATACATTTAGTAGAGCAGTGCATAGACCACATACATATACATTGTATTTGGAATTCTTTGGCAATATTTTCTTTTACTTCTCATGCAGTGTTATCTAACCTCATTTAATGTGAATATTTATAATTTTAAAATGAGTCATGATAATTAAGTGAATTAAAATATGGTTTAAACCTTTCTTTTCCAAGAAGCAAAGAAAATCAAGATAAGCCATCTCGATGATGGAAGAATTACCAAGTCAGCTAGTCAGCTGAAGAGCATGGATTCTAAGGATCTGAGGAGGCAGTTAATCTGGGTTTAAAATTAAAAAGCGCGCTTCGCTTGCTTGAGCTACGCGGCTGGTGGACACAAAGTGTCCACCGGAGGCGTCTTTTTTTGAGCCTAAGTAAACATTGAATAATTATCAGGTAGATAAAATCTCAAAATACGCCAGTCTAGATGTTATAATCGAAATCACTTGAAAAATCACCAATTCGTCAATTTTTACCTCTTGATGCATAATTGAGTCACCATTTTGTGATAATATTTGTAGCATATGTGAGAAATATTAATTTATACATTCTATTGAAATTTCATGTTTTCATCACCAAAAATGGCTGAGTTATAATTCCACGACAAGCGCTTCGCTTACGTGCGCTGCGCGGCTGGAGGACACTTTGTGTATACCAGAGGTTCCCTTCATATACTCTTCGGACTTTTTTTGCGTATTTTGGCGTGAAATTCTATTTACTCTATATTAAGCTAGATCAGGGGTCGGCAAACTTTCGGACTACTAGCCATTTCAGGGGGTCAAGAAGGCGCGCTAGGCCAGAAGAAACAAGATGTCAAAGGAAGTGCTGTTTTATTCAAAACTATATGTCGGTATTCTGACCATGAAATATAAGCAAAAGGAAAATTGATCAGCATTGAACACGCGAAGTGTTCTAATTGGACGATTGAGTATACTTTATTATAAGAAATTAACGCTCCACGAAATTAAGGCGAATTTGTCCAAATCGCGTAAATTCCTTCGCGATAATTTCCTTGAGCGTAGATTTCCATGACCTTAATTTCATTCTTGTTAATTTCATGGAGCGTTAATTTCCTATAATAAGGTACTTTAATATATACACAGTGCAGGCAATATAAAATGCAACACCTTGAAGGAAGTCGATACGTTAGGCTGGACTGGAATACAAGCTAGGCCGGAGTTTGCCGAACCCTGAGCTAGATAATATTCTCTATAAATATGTTTTGCTAACTGATTAAACATAAATAAAAAATTCATTTTCGATTTAAAGTACCCGCTGCCGAAAAATATTTCAGATTTTAGAATAAATTGACTGATTGAGATCCATGTGGTTTACTAAAAATTAGTTATCCAATAGTACTCTTATTTTCTTGCTTCAGAATTAAACACTGTCAATAAACCACTGTGCAAGTGTTTTCAACGTTAGATCTTCAGAACTGTTATTAGCAGCTTCCATTTTCCTAATGATATCAATAAAACAGCGTCTAGTCCAGGAACTGGAATGTGATTTTATTAAATTGTTCGCATGCTGTTTAGTATGTACACTGCCTGGGCAAAAGTATTTCTATACTTTAATAGTTTCCATCCAATTGTTATCATACTAATCAATTTATGAAGTCAAAAACATTTAATCAGTAACAGAACACTAAATCTAGCTCATTCTTTTTCTTCACATTAATACTACACACTTTATTATCATGCTTTAAATTTGATTACTCACCTTCAAGATTAAGTATTTTAAAATAGCTTTTACATTTCTTAGTTTTCGTTCTCAGTTGTCATTTTTAAGCCTTTTTGGTGAAACGTAATAAAGTATATATGTTAGGACAAATTTGCGAAATCAACAATTATGCATAATTGTCGACAATTTTGAATATTGTTCATTTCGCAACAATTATGCATAATTGTTCATTTAATGCAACAAGGTCCTATGCTGAAAGTTTTGATCCTGCATGGACAAATTTTCCATGGAATATTGGTCCGGGGGACCATTTTTTCACAGTTAATCCGATTTCTCCAATTGAGGATGCATGTGTTGTATCAAAAAAATAGATAAGCCATAGCCTACTCTAATAATGCCTCACAGTAGACTGAAAATCATGGACTAGGGATGAAGTAATAGCCGAATGGATTAATACACGATTAGCCTGAAATCGTTAACCATGCAGAATAGGCATTAAGAATGTATTACCAGCATATATAAACATGATATCAAAGTACATATATCCGTTGGAAAAATTTCGATTAGTCATCATATCGTTGCGCAACAGGTCATTCTAAGGACAATTTTAGCGATTTTATAAGCAGTTTTAACCCTATTTCTAAATGGTATTAAGGTGAGATTTTTGTGTAGAACCAAGACTAGTACGAGTTGATTTGAAAAATTTAGAATTTTTCAATGGAATGTTGTTACATTCCTGCGTTGCTATGGTAAACATTTTGGTCAGTTTTGGCCATTTCGTACAAACTGTAGTAGCTAGATCTTCAAATTCGATCGAGTTTGATAGGCAATGGCCTACTTCCTATTAGGTGTTAATACAACTTGAACTTCTAAATTCAACGAGTTTTGAGTTATGGGTTGTTTTAAGAATGTGACAAAAACACTAAATTGTCTCATAACTCTATAGTCTGTGAATTTATAAGTTTAAATTGTATTATTAACTAATAGGAAGTAGCCAATTGCCTATCAAATAAAATCAAATTTGAATACCTAGTTCTTACAGTTTGCAGGATATGGCCCAAACTGACCAAAATGCATTACCATAGCAACGCAGGAATGTAGCAACATTCCATTGAAAAATTCCAAAATTTTCAAATCAACTCGTACTAATCTTGGTTCTACACAAAAATCACACCTTAATATCATTTAGAAGTAGGGTTAAAACAGCTTAGAAAATTGCCAAAATCGTGCTTAAAATGACCTGTTGCGCAATGATATGATGACGAATCGAAATTTTGACAACGGATATATGTTATTTGATGCCATGTTTATATATGCTGGTAATACATTCTTAATGCCTATCCTACATGGTTGACGACTTTAGGCTAATCGTGTATTAATCCATTCGGCTATTACCGCATCCTTGGTTATTTTACTGTGAGGCATTATTAGAGTAGGCTATGGATAAGCTAAACATGTAGTATATCTGATTAGAATTCTAATTAGATAGTCAATGAGAAACTCAGAATAAACATTCTGTTGATTTTCGATATTACTGGTAACATCTTCACCCAGAAGTTTTGGGTCTAAATGAATTTTAACCCTAGCATTTAGACCTGAATCTTCCTATAAGGATTTATAAAATAATTTGAAGAGACTTGGTCGGTAGGGCAGTTTTCACTCATTTTGTGGAATGTATATTCGACGAACACAAACTGTCCTAGAACTAACAATAAACTAGAGGGATGACATAATAAATTAAAAAGAATGGCTCGAAAAGTGCACTAAATATTTACGAAATTGTAAAAATATGCATAATTGTCGATTAGATGAACAATTTTGCATAATTGTCGCATTAGATGAACAATTATGCATAATTGTCGTATTAAATGAACAATTATGCATAATTGTCGACAATTATGCATAATTGTTGATTTCGCAAATTTGTCCTAACATATACACTATCTGACCAAAAGTTTGGAGACACCCTAAATTTACAATCGAATTTTTAAATATATTGAATGATTGTAGATGCAGTATTTCTGTGAAGTCTTCATATTATGCACATATATCTACATAGATGGAGAAGATTATCCTAACAAGTATTCATTATTTTGGTGCATCTGATATTTGAATATAGGGTGTCTCAAAAGTTCTGCAACAATCAATTTTAATTCCTTAATTCGACTAAGATCAATTGATTATATTTCAATTTAGTCTCCATAAATGAATGAGCTCAGCTCATATAGTAGGAGACATTTCTTATTGAATTTTAAATTATTATACACCAATGACTTTTAGGGATGACCACTTGTTTTAACGCTCAAACTTATACCTTTTGATATTTACGAGCAAAAATACAGTTAGAGTATGTCATTGCGTTTAGAGACAGAAATGAAAGTCAACATTGTGAAATTGTACTGTAAAAATGTTAAGAGTATAGTCGGAACCATGGGTTTATCTAGGATTTCCCAGTCCAGCACTTTTTTTGAAGGTGATAAAAGTTATATGGCACCCAAACAGGGGTTTATCTTGTAATTCCAAGGGTGATGGAAACCCAGCACCAAAATCGAATCACACTGCAAGCACCTTGGCTCCTGGGACGACACCAGACTGGCACCTATAAGTGCCGGTCGAGCACCTAGATAAACCCCTGGTCGGAACACAAAGGACTTCCAATAGAATTTACAAGTGTAAAACAGCTCCATGTGGACAACCAATCAGGAATCTTGTAAAGAAATTCGAGGAGAATGGTTCAGTTGCCAATAAACCAGCACCAGGTTCAGTTTTCACTGCAAGAACCATCCGTTGTGTTCAGACTATACTTTTAACATTTTCATAGTACCATTTCACAATGTTGACTTTCAATTCAGTCTCTAAACGCAATGACATACTTTAACGATATTTTTGCTAGTAAATATCAAAATGTTCAAGTTTGGGCAATAAAACGAGTGATCATTCCTAAAAATCTGAGATGAAATTCCTGAAATATAACATTTTAAAATCAGTAGATTATCCGTGGACCACCCTGTATATCAATGCATATATTTAGACAAAAAAATGGCGATAGTGTACCTCTAGGCTCTATACACCATGCAAATATCAGATCCACCAAAATAATATTAAGTGTAGAAAGGCGACAAAAGTGTCACAGGTGGCAGAAACGCTACAATTACGTATACCTAAATAATGCTCAATCATGATCAAATTTTCTGTCTAGGGATATTTCAGGGTGTAGAATCCAATCCTGTTATTGAATTTTTACTAATTCCAATTGTTTGAGAATTAAAAAATGTTAAGGAGATATTGAGGTCATTATATCATTAATGAGAAAAACAGTAAAACAAATTAAATTATTTTTTAGGTTGAACACCATAATTTTAATATATGTATATGTCCCAGGCGAAATGCGTTTCGTCTGAAATATTACGCGAAACGCGTTTCGCCTAGGCGATGGCCGTTTCAGTACAATCATGGGTAATATATGATTATTTAGGCAATGATACGAGATTGAATCTATTTTCGAATAAAAACAACAAACAGACTTATATCATGTTTCATTTCTTTATTTATTCACTATATATTAACCGAATTACTGTATATTTTCCGAAGGCTGGGAAATTGAAGGGGGGATTTTTGAAAATTTCACGCGAAATGACGGTACTTTTTAGCCTGAATTGGACTAATTCTGCTTTAAAAACGCTACGTTATTTCAATATTAACAACCCATGATTGTATTGAAACACCCACCGCCTAGGCAAACGCGTTTCGCGTTGAAACGCATTTCGCCTGCAACATATACAATACTGAAGTCACAATGTTCACTTCAATTACATATTTAACCCACTTCCTGTTTAGCTAGAGGTCTAAACTTGATATCATTTGAAAGTACAGGGTGGGGGATTATTTTTTTTATGACATCAGATTTGTCAAAATATGCATGATGATTAAGCCATGATTAAGTTGGTGGATCATGTATTTCAACTTTATTAAAAAATCATCCCTAACCTGTAAGATATGATTTTTCAGAATTCAAATATTATCGAGGTTGTGCTTTACTCGGTTCTCAGCATCATCTTACTCATTATAGGAATTTCAGACGTGAGTTATCTGATTTATTAGAATTCAAAATCTTAAAATGTTCCAAATTGTTAGATCTCTGGGTTTTACTTGAGAGTGCAAGTTGTTCTCGTATCATTTTATCTTCGATTGCAGAATAAGCATTATTCTCCCATATTAGATATTAAGTATGACCCGTCTTCTGATTATTGTGTTTGTCATGATAATGGCAGTACATTGAAAATCTGATTAATTTGTACAACTACAGTACTTCCCACAGTCAAATCCGCCTTGTGCATTTTTTCCGCTCTGGAAAATGAAATGCCAGGTGTGGGTCATTAATTATTCTGATGAGTTTTGATGAGTTTCGATCCAAACATAGAATATCCAATCATTTAATTGGTAGAAGTATTGACTTCCCTCTGATTGGAGTCCAACTGACAGTGGGATGATTGGAAGTTTATTTTTGTGTCTAAAATATAATTGCACAAGATGGCTAATTACTAATTTCCCACACCAGACATTTTATAGGCCAGAACGGACAATCAAATGCTCAAGGAGGATATGACTGTGGGAAACGAATAAATAAGTTAATTCATTATTTATCTAGTTAGTTCCACCAATACCAATATTATGAATATTGTATTATGAGTAGTGTAATAATACACATTAGGAAAGTGGATATCTCAGGAGTGAAAACAACGATCTCCCTTTCATTGTGAATAATTTTTTTACGTAGCTTATAAAGTAAATATTTAGCCGGTATCTACGTTGATTGGGTACACCACTTTTAAAGAGATGCATATTATCTAATAATTAAGATTTAATGTTTATCCTTACCATTAAAACTCGATTAATATATATAACAAATGTTACAAATTGATTGAAGAAACTGCCAGGCACAGAAAGCGATTTTTGACATGTGGGCGTCTTTTGGCTATGGCTCCACTAAGTTCTGAGCTCAGACCAAAAGGTCGACTCATCATGAAATTATGACATCATTGTCACCATTTTAGAATAAGAAATCTCAGTTTTTCGACCATAACTCAGCCATTTTAGGTGATAGAAGGCTCAAATTTTAATAGAATGGGATATTAACATGCATCACATATGATGCAACTATTATAAAAATTGAAAAATTGATAAAAATTGATGACTCATCACTATATTATGACGTCATCATTACGCATCAAAAATTTTTTAAATTGAAAAATTTGGTAATTTTTCGCGCGATATTGATTATAACAATGAGACATATTTATTTAGAGATGTTATCCCCCTTATAATTAATCAACGTGACCCCAGGCGACCAAAGGGCGCCTTCGGCGAACATAAAGTGTCCGCCAGCCGCGCAGCGTAAGCAAGCGAAGCGCGCTTGTATGTATTATACTATATGCATTATAGTTGTCCATGCTATAAGGGCATCTACCTAGAATAGCTGCACTAAAAACAAAATTTATAGCAAATAATTACTACCTTTAACAAATATATCCACTCTGACTAAAGCTGTATTTGAATTAACCCTCCTGCAGGTGTAACGTCCATTATTTGAATGAACAAAATTGGATATATTAGAAACTAAAATATTATTATCAGGAGCGATAATCTCACTCGGTTGAACTTCACAAAACATTTCCAGGTTTGAGTATAAATCAATAGGATAAAGATCCACAGTTCCAGTCAACAAGTTTCTCTCAAAGATATCATGCGATCCATTAGAAATAAGAGAAAAGTGTACTACAAAATCAGAATTAAATAAAATTTAAACAAATAAAACATTGGTAAAACCAGGGAGGAAGAAGTCTAGTAAAAATTCTCGAATAAAGTAACTAATTCAAGTTTTTAGTCATGCCAACTAAAATATTTCGTACCTCATAATCATGCGATAAATAATTTTGTCATGCGATATTAAAGGCTTAAGGTCAACCTATCAATTTAGGTATATCTGTTAGTATTTAAGAATAAAATTACATTATTTGCATCAAATTATTAACCATTCAGAATAGACCTTAAGAATGTATTACTAGCATATAAACTGCCTGAACAAAATTATTCGTACACCCTATAATTCCCCATACAAATAGTTATAATACTGATTTATTTATCGAGTCATGGTATTTAATTGGTAAGAGATACGCTTAATTTAACTTCAAATTCGAATTCTCCATATTCGAATTACTCATTTTTCCATCTTTCAACTTGTTTACACTCCCACAAGGTTAAAGATTTTCAAACTGTGCCACCTCATACCACCAATGCCATCATATACAATGGCGATCACTCGCGACATGTGGCATAGGAAAGCAAATGCTTAAAATACTTAATCTTGAAGAAGAGTAATTAAGTTAAAACTTATAAAGTGGGTAATTTGAATGTGGAGAATTTGAATTTGAAGTTAAATTAAGCGTATCTCTTACCAATTAAATACCATGACTCGATAAATAAATCAGTATTATAACAACGTATTTGTATGGGGAATTATGGGGTGTACGAATACTTTTGTTCAGGCAGTGTATATACAGGATATCAGAGAACATATATAGCCTATGTTGATAAAATTTTGATCAGTCATCATATCAGCAACAGATAATTCTAAGGACGATTTTAGGGATTTTCTAAGCTGTTTTAAGCATACTTTTAGATTTTATTAATGTTGATTTTAGCGTTGAACCAAGCTTAGCACTAGTTGATTTGAAAAAATAGAATTTTCAATGGATTGTTATCACACTCCTCCGTTGCTATGGTAAAGCATTTTGGTCAGATTGAGCCATGTCCTGCAAACTGTAATTATCCTTCAAATTTGATCTTATTTTTAATAGGCAATATATTACATTTTATTTGGCAACAATATCATTTGAAAATCTAAATTCAACGAGTTTGAGTTTTGGATCGATTTTATTATTAAGCCTATTGCCTATCATATACGATAACATTTGAAAACCTAGTTAACACAGTTTGAAGGATATGGCCCAAATTCAACAAAATGCATTACCATAGCAACGCCGGAATGTGACGACATTAAAATTCTACATTTTTCAGGTTAACTAGTACTAATCTTGGTTTTATAACAGAAATCATACATTAATAACATCTAGAACATCATAGAAAATCGCTATATTCGTCCATAAAATTACCGGTTGTGCAATGATATGATGACTAATCGAATCTTGGCAACGGATATGTGTATGTTTTTGTTTCCATATTTATATATGCTGGTAATACATTCTTAAGGTACATTATTCATGGTTAATAATTTCAAGCTGATCGTGTATTAATCCATTCGGTTATTACTGCATCCTTGGTTATTAAAACTCGATTAATATTTATTTATTTATATATACTTGGAATATACATATATATATATATATATATATATATATATATATATATATATATGTAACGAATTGATTGTAGAAACTGCCAGGCACAGAAAGCTGATTTTTGGCATGTGGGAGTCTTTTGGCTATGGCTCCACTAAGTTCTGAGCTCAGAAGAAAATTTCGACACATCATGGAATTATGAAGTCATTGTCACCTTTTTTTATGATTAGAAATTTCAATTTTTCGAACATAACATTTTAAGTGATAGAAGGATGAAATTTTAATAGAACGTGTATATTAATATATACCTCACATATGATGCAACTATCATCAAAAAATGATGACTCAACACCCTGTTATGACAGCTTCATTACGCATCATAATTTAAAAATTGACAAATTTGGTGATTTTTAGTGCGATATAGATTATAAAAGCAGGAGAGGCGAATTTAGAGATGTCATCTCTCAAATAATTAAACAATGGTGACTCCAGGCGCTCAAAGGGTGCCTCTGGCGGACACAAAGTGTCCGTCAGCCGCACAGCAAGCACGCGAAACGCGCTTGTATATATATAGATCCTTACTGTTAAAAGTCGATTAATCTATATATGTATATATATATATCCTTAATGTTAAAAGTCGATTAATCAATCTTTCTAAATATATATATATATATAAGCGCGCATGGACGCCCTTTGGGCGCCTGGGATCGCAATAATTAATTATAGGGGAAATAACATCTCTAAATACGCATGTCCTACTGTTATAATCGATATCGCACGAAAAATCACAAAATTCATCAATTTATAAAATTTTGATGAGTAATGATGACGTCATAACAAAGTGATGAGTCATCATTTTTTGATGATAGTTGAATCATATGTGAGGTATGTTAGTATACAGAGTCAATTAAAATTTCAGCCTTCTATCGCCTATAATGGCTGAGTTATGCTCGAATAACTGTATTGCTTAACTTTTAAAAATGTGACAATGACGTCATAATTCCATGATGAGTCGACATTTTCGTCTGAGCTCAGAACTTACTGGAGCCATAGCCAAAGGACCCCCACATGCGAAAAATCAGCTTTCTGAGCACGGCAGTTTCTTCAATCAATTCGTTACAGATATATATACAGTCGAACCTGCTATAACGGTCACCAATGAACAGTCGTCCGAAATTCCATAATATTGAACGTGTGTATAGCGGTCACCTGCTCAACGCGGCCAGCGGCCACCCGTTTATAGTCCCTCACTGATCCTAAAACTGTGTATAACGGCCATCACCTGTCTACAACGGCCACTACCTGTCTAACGGCCACCATCTTTTTCACCTTTTTATGTGTTTATTACAGGACCTGTTACGAACGATAAACAAGTTTCTTGTAATTACTTCAAGTAGTAGATTTTTAAAAACTTGATATTTATTGCACAACGTTGATACCTTTGGGGATTAAGACAATCACCTGTATATAACAGTCACCTGTGTATAACGGCCAATTTTGTCCAGTCCCTTGGGTGGCCGTTAAACACAGGTTCCACTGTATATATATATATACGTATATACACACATACGCACACATTATTCGAGTTTTAAAAGTAAGGACAAGCGCGCTTCGCTTGCTTGCGCTGCGCGGCTGGCGGTCACTTTGGGCGCCTGGGGTCACATTGATTAATTATAAGGGAAAAAACATCTCTAAATACGCATGTCCTACTGTTAAAATCGATATCGCACGAAAAATCACCAAAATTGTCAATTTTTAAAATCAATTTTTTAAATGACGTCATAACAAAGTGATGAGTCATCATTTTTTGATGATAGTTGAATATATGTGAGGTATGTTAGTATGCAGATTCTATTAAATGTTAGCCCTCTATCTCCTATAATGGCTGAGTTATGCTCGAATAACTGTATTGCTTAACTTTTTAAAATGTGACAATGACGTCATAATTCCATGATGAGTCGACATTTTCGACTGAGCTCAGAACTTACTGGAGCCAAAAAACTCTCACATGCCAAAAATCACCTTTCTGGGTCAGACAGTTTCTTCAGTCAATTCGTTAAAGAGTACCAGCCTTGCCAGGTCTACATCTGTTATCTTTTCCTCTTCAAGAGTGCTTTGAATCAATTCCACTAAGTCGAGATATTGCATTGAGTAACGCTCAATTAGGGCCCTTGACATGTTTCCATCACCGATATATAAAGATCTGTGTAAAATTCTTTAATTTGGTCCTCTGTTGTCCTTAGGTTTCTTGGCGTAGTAGACCTGAATCAAGGGCTGACCAACTGAATCGGAAGAATCTCGAACTCGTTTAGAAGCCATTGTGATAAATCAAAAGGAGTAAGAAGTGAATCTAACTGGTTACAACAATAACCCATTTATAAGATTAATCACAAATGATTTACATTGTAACACCTCATGGGTAGATATTCAAAGGATGAATATTATGCAACTCAATTAAAAGGGATGACATAAAATCGAGGTGACACAAAAATAATCATGCAGTTATTCATTTTGGTAGACGAAATTGTTGTGAATAAAATTATGGTCAAGATGTTGTTAAGATCTCAGCATCACAAATTAAACAAACCGGTTTTCAATTTCCAAATCTGGGGGGGCTGCCCCCCCCCACAACTTTCCGCTAATGGGTCAATGAGGATGGATTCCTGCGTCCTGACAAACACTTTCATTACTCCTGGCCTACTCGTACAGTCGAAACCATTTGTTTCTCACTCATTTCTTTACAGGCTCAAACAGTAAGAAAAAAACGAAGAAATTAAAATAGATTTGGATTTTACACCATTAAGATTCTAAAATAGTAAAAAACTGTGTGACAAAAGACGGGATTGATTGTAAGCTGTCAAATGTAGTGTGTAAGATATATTTTATGACATATTTTATGTTTTTTTGGTAGAAGTTTCGATCAAGAATCGGCTATGCACATATTGGAATGGAACTTACCTCATATCTGCATGCACCTAAAATTACAGGGCTGCTTTTAAGTCCTGACCAATTGGGGCTAAAATTTATAAAATTTCAAAATCTTATAAAGATACAAATAATCGGGTTTCAGATTCGAATTAGATACATTTGAAGTCTTAGTAGAATATGTATAACGTATTATTTATTCCAAACGTTTCAAATTATCAAGAAATGCCACATACTATATGTCCATTATAACTACTATATATAATGTAAACGAATTACTCCTGGTGGCAAAGGTTGATAATTTTATTCATTGGAAGAGCAATTTATTAGAATTTTTCAAACATGAAAATTAGAATACGTAGATTCAGAATCTGAATCTCAGTATTTCTTAGAGTTTGTTTGAATTTTACTTAATAAAGATGCTCAATCTAATATTTGTAAATAATGAATAATTAAATAATGAAGTGTTAAAATACTTTTGTCAGATTAGTGTATAACCATCAATTTAGTGCTCGCGTGAAATGGGTTGCCGACCCTGGTTAGCATAAATTCTAAAAAGAAATCATGGCACATTATGGGTTGACAATAAATTATACCAAACTGTGAAGATTTAATTATAGAAAAGCGCGCTTCGCCTGCATGCGCTTCGGGGGCTAGCTCACACTTTGTGTCTACCAGAGATGTCTTTTGAGCTTTAGGCTCACATTGACTAAGTATATAATATTTATAAATACGCCTTCCCATAGCCTACTCTAATAATGCCTCACAGTAGACAGAAAATTATGGACTAGGGATGAAGTAGTAGCCGAATGAATTAATACACGATTAGCCTAAAATCGTTAACCATGCAGAATAGGCATTAATAATGTATTACCAGCATATATAAAATGGTATCAAAGTACATATATCCGTTGGAAAATTTTGATTAGTCATCATATCATTGCGCAACAGGTCATTCTAAGGACAATTTTATAGATTTTCTAAGCTGTTTTAACCCTATTTCTAAATGGTACTATTAAGGTGTGATTTTTGTGTAGAACCAAGATTAGTACGAGTTGATTTGAAAATTTAGAATTTTTCAATGCAATGTTGACCATTCCTGCGTTGCTATGGTAAAGCATTTTGGTCAGTTTGGCCCATTTCATGCAAACTGTAGTAACTAGCTCTTTAAATTTGATCGTATCTGATAGGCAAAGGACTACTTCCTATTAGGTGATAATACAACTTGAACTTCTAAATTCAACATGTTTTGAGTTATGGGTTGATTTTAAGAATGTGAACAAAACACTAAATTGTCGCATAACTCTATAGTCTGTGAATTTAGAAGTTTAAATTGTATTATTATCTAAATGGAAGTAGCCAATCGCCTATCAAATACGATCAAATTTGAAGACCTAGTTCTTACAGTTTGCTGGATGTGACTCAAACTGATCAAAATGCTTTACCATAGCAACGTGGGAATGCAACAACATTCCATTGTATCAACTCGTACTAATCTTAGTTATACACAAAAATTATACCTTGATAACATTTAGAAGTAGGCTTAAAACAGCTTAGAAAATTGCCAAAATCGTGCTAAAAATGACCTGTTGCGCAATGATATGATAACTAATCGAAATTTTGACAACGGATATATGTACTTTGATGCCATGTTTATATATGCTGGTAATACATTCTTAATGCCTATTCTGCAGGGTTAACGATTTTTGGTACGCTTTGACAGTGGTACGCTGACAATGGTACGCTTTGACAGAACCAGTAGAGACATCCCAGACCATTTTTGTCACCTAATTTAGATGTTGATAATGTAGAAATATCACTTCTAGCGGATTATCAAATGTTCCGAAGATGAACAAGGATTAGGAAGCTACCTGATAGATATGGCGATCTAATTGTGTACGAGTTTCGGATTCAAATCTCTTATAGAGGAAGGTGATGTTATGTAACGAGGGAGATTGCAACTCATTTAGTTTCGCTTGATAAATAGGGTAAAAAGATAGGAAAGCAATTAATGGAAATTACAGAGCGCGCCTTAATAATTCATAATAGTGATACTTATAAAATAATGATTAGGCAACATATCTGATTCGTATATACGAATCAGATATGTTGCCTAATCATTTTTTATAACCGTTTGTAAATTGAACGAGTTTATGCAATAAACACTGAGCAAGATTATTCATAAGTATGTAAAGATATTATTATGTTTGAACCTTAATATCTTAACAATGAAAAGAGATAGAAAAAACTTTCAACGACTAAACGTTCATCATATATATTGAAACCTTTTAAAAGATATACAGTAGAACGTCAGTTATCCGAACTTCAGTTATCCGAACACTTCAGTTATCCGAACCCCTTGGTTGACCAAACAAAAGTATAATAAAAGTATAAATGATTCATCCTGAGTTGATAATTGAAATTATTACACCGCCATCATTTTTTATACTATTGATGATACCTACATAAACTAATAAGTATTTTATCCATATTCATCATTATGACTACTTAGTACTACTGACCAACTTTTCTATAGAATCACATAACAACTTCAGTTATCCGAACATTTCAGTTATCCGAACCCCCGCGGTCCCAACCCGTTCGGATAACTGACGTCCTACTGTATAAATAGATGGTGAAGTGACGATGATTTATCATAAAAATCCAAAATGTTGAATTTGCATTAATTTTGTCTACAATGTTTCCCAAATACATTTCCATAAAATTATCAGAATTTTTTATACCTCGAGGAGAAGAGGCATAACTTTAAAACAAGAAGAGATAGAGAGTACAGTAGACCCTCGATTATCCGAACCTCGATTATCCGACACCTCGATTATCCGAACAGTGTGTTCGAGTACCACTCATTTTATCAAATACTTTTCAATCGAATTTGTGAAAATAATGTGTCAGGATAACTGAAATAATGTGTTCGGATAACTGAAATAATGTGTTCAGATAACTGAAATGATGTGTTCAGATAACTGAAATTATGTGTTCGGATAACTGAAATAATGTGTCGGATAACTGAAATGATGTGTTCGGATAACTGAAATAATGTGTCGGATAATTGAAATAATGTGCGTAGCATTGTCAGTTTGTTTGGCTATACATACGTGTAAGTAGTATTCAAATCATAATACGTTCTTTAATAACATCTAAGTTGGTGCATGTGCATTTAAGAGCGTCAAATACGTATTTCGCTTATCCGAACGATTTCACTTATCCGAACACCAATCTTTGAGTAAACAAACGGAGGTGTTCGGATAACCGAGGGTGTACTGTATAATGCTTGAGACAAAATGTTTATTAGCAAATATTTTCATGATCAGATGAGAATGACCCATCAAAATCATCAAGATGTCCCAGTTTTCTCCCCACTTTTTTAAGAAGGCACCATCCAGACATCTTTCAAATATGTCTGGATATCAAGTGAGTATAGTCCGGTTCAGATATTGTTCAAATAAGTCTCACTGTGCTAGACGACACTCACTTGGTATCCCGGCGCATTCGTGGGATGTCTGGGTGGCGACTGCTTGAAAAAGGTGGATTCGCATTGAACCGAGCTGTGAATTATTAAATGCGAATTTTTTTCTTTTTTTCCATGAAATGGTGCTAAATTCCGACGTGCTATGAAAAATATTGTTTAGTTGGGATCATATCTTGAAAACGCAATAACTAGGTATTCAAATTTGATCTTATGTGAATAGTCAATAGATTACTTCCTAGGAAGTAATACTATAATAACCACATCCAAATTCAATGGTATAAAAGTTATTAGAACAATTATCTAATGTGATCAATATGATAAATCAGCAATATAAGTAGTTATCTAGAATTGTTCTTGTTTAAGTTAATTCTACTGGGATGGATACTCACTTGGATTCGAGGTGCATTTGAGGGATTATAAAACTTATGTGAAAAAATATCTTATAGAAAAAACCAAAAAATCTAACAATTAATAACTCGCTGAACAAATACTTATGTAATGAATTAAATAATTAATTACTCACTGGGAAGTTGTAGATAAACACTGATGAAGTTATTAACTAGGGAAAAATTTTCAGCTACTCCTAAACATAGAAAAACAGCTTCAAAATCCGTAGTTTTGATGAACATTTTCAAATTAATACTGACAAGGGTCAAGTTATCTTTTGAAATAGTTTGTATTTCACTCAGAAGTGGAGATTGACTGACATCATTGTCTATTTGAAGTGACTTATTGAATCCATCATTAGAAGAATACCATGAGGTAACTGAATCTTTACCACTACTTGCGCAAAAGAGAATACTTGGATCAAGGTAAGGGCCAACTATTTCAGAATTATTATTCAATTTAGAATATTTATCGTTAATATACAAATAAACTCCCGCACCTATTAAATAATAAATATAAAAGATACACTATTTTTAAACATAGTGAAGTTAATACATAGTAATTATTATTAAAATAGTAACCTAACAATCAGTCAACAGTTAACAAGCATATTTATAATGTTAATCCCTTTTCCATGATAAAAGCGAAGCATAATCGTGAAATGTCATGTAAAAACGGAACACTCGAGAAAATTACCCCATAATAAGATATAAAAAAGCGGGAGGTCCCGCAAAAAGGGGAGTTAGTATGTATGCAGATATGAGACTTTCAATTAATATAACCATATGAGTGATTAGATAATGGATAAAGGGGAAATTTGCTTTATTCTTATCTAAAAGATAGTAAAAAATAATCAGCTAAGATTTGGCATGTTAATAATATTCGAAGATTGCCGGCTGTTTTCAAGAATAAAAAGTTTACCTGACAAATCAATAAACGACAAGAGGTAATCAATTTGTTTTATAACTAGAATATTTATATACAAGAAATACGAAGTAGGGATATGAAGTGGGATTTCCTATCCCTATTACACGTGGGGAGAAAGGTTAAAGGACAAGACCTTTAGTCTCCTTTAATAAGATTAAGGCTGATTAAGATATAATTTCTGTACTTGCCTAGCATTTCGGGATTTTATACTGATTTCATGGATTTTAAGTAACTGATGCACCTATATTAAGGATGGAAAATATAATAATCCAATTCAAGAATCGCAAGAATGGTAGAATTCAATTCTTACAAGTAGAAATGTAAAATGTTAAGCATCTAGGGATTTTCTCTTCGAATCTAGGTAAATGAAAGATCCAGGATTATTGACAAAATTAATATAACTTAGATCGTAGCATTCTATATACAAAGGCAATGGTAGTCAATAAGGATTTAGTACCATAGATTGGTTAAATACTCAAAAAACCAATAATCATGATTATTGTAGATATTTCAATTTTTTCCATTAATTTAGGCATACATCGACCCTGACAATTAACTATTATATCAACACATAGGAAATGAGATATATTATTTACTGTAATGAATTTTGTCGAATCATCAATACTTTTACATACAAAATAAGGAAAATAATAGTTTATCACAATATTCAGACTTGAGATAAAGACTTGACTGAGTTTGAAAGAAAGATTTACTTGTTCGAGAGGAACACAATCGCGACTTTCAATATGAAATAGTCACACATTCCGGACTTCTACAGCCTAATGAAGTCGACAAAATAAACAAAGACCATTGTTATAATCGTTCTTGAATATAGCAAGCTTACCATTATTATGTTTCAATACTAGTATATTATAGGTCTTATTAAATAATAAATAGTTGGAAACTCCAAAGTGTACAACGTTCTGTTCTAGTGCCATAGTAGCAAATGCTAAATTAATTAAATTAGTACGGGAAGAAGTTATCACATTTCTGCTGTGCAATTTTGCTAAATATATCATAAATAATTTTAATACATTCAAGAACAGGGGATCCAAGGATGTTCCAGAGAAGTCCTATTTAACAATTCTACCAGTCTAAATTGATTACGTATTCACTTATAGATTTTCAGGCGTTAGAAATTTTATACACCAAACCGCAATCATTAGATTTTTTGAGATATGAAAATACAGCATAGCAAACGACAGATGCAAGACAGATCTTGAGAAGTAGTCATTTTCGGAGATGTTTTCATTCAAGTATGATCAATTTGAATTGACACATCTAAACTCGAATCATGTTTTTCATCATCTTTGTGAGAAAATGTAATTAGATACTCCAAGAGATGGGAAGGTTTTTAAATGGTACATGAGCATTAAGGATACCCTCGAAAAACTTTGCCTGAAGTAAAAATAACGGCAAAAGTTATTATTGTTAATCCCATTGTGTTACTGAGTGGTCTACCATCTATTAGCAGGGTTGGCTAGTTTAACCCACCCCCCGGTTTAAACCATGGTTTAAACCGGGTCGGATTAAACCCCATTTAGTGGGTTAAACTGGGTTAAACTGTGATTAGGCCCTAATTTAGGATTTCCAGACTAAATTGTACACATGGCAAATATTCATTGTCTTAATAATAATTTGTAATAGTATAATTGACTTAAAACCAGATGTCTGACAAGTGGTAATTGTATAGAGCTAAATTCTGATATGGTGTTTTCATTTAATTAGTCTAGTTTAGTGAACACTTATTCTTGCATTTTTAAATCTGATAATGTCACTCTTACAAGGTTTCTGATATTCACAAACAAATCCAAATACGTATATAATTATAGGGTATACGTATTATTCGTATTATCAGCGTACATAAGTGTTTAGTGTTTTCCTATAATTTTTTTTGATTTATTTATTTTTATCCGTTAACTTGCAATGGCTAGTTCCGGTGGCAGGCCCAGTGATCCCATTAGGAGTTTTTTTATGAAAATTGACGGCACTAAAATGAAGTGTATCGACTGTAGTACTTATGTCAGTGATAAAATAGAGCGACTCCGAAATCACAGAAAGCGGTTTTATTCAGCAAGTATCTAACCAGAACCAGAACCAGAACCTGCAATGGAATGCAATTTGAATCAGATCCCTCAACATGAACCAGAACCTACTACTAAAAAACCCAAGACCTGTCAATCTCAAATGCCATCTTATTGTATGAAGACTGATGCTGCAACTAGCAATCAGTTAGATCTTCAAATAGCCAGATCTTTTTATGCATGCAATATACCATTTAATGTTGCAGGACATAAAGAATTCAAAGCAATGATATCTCTTTTACGACCTGGATACTCCCCACTTAATAGAAAAGACTTATCTGGACGCCTACTCGATTGTGTGCATGACCACATACATGAACATATTGCACGAGAGTTACATAATAAAGATGTTACATTGGTTCAAGATGGTTGGAGCGATATCCACAATAATCCTGTCATCGCTACCTCTATACATACAGGTTCGAAAAGTTATTTCCTCAATGCAGTTGATACAGGTTCAAACCAAAAAACTGCATCTTATTGCTAATTTATTTCAAAAGTATAGATCTCAGGCTGAAGAAGAACTTAAACGTCATACAGTTGGAATTGTTACAGATAACGAAAAGAAAATGGAATCAATGCGGAAAAAACTACAAGAATACGATAACACTCTTATTACCTATGGGTGTTCTTCACATTTGCTAAATCTATTAGGGCAAGATGTAACTCCTCAAGTCATCATTACACAGTGGGCAAAATGTGTCATTCATAGGGAATAGGCATTTGTGTTCATGTTAGAGCTATGAAATGTCTTGTGCACCTATGGGATTTATCAGGTATGATAAATCGATTGAGCCAAGTGAAAAATGCATATGGCTTCTATTTTATGACTTATGATGACACAGCATATTTCTCAAAACTGGTATTTTTGTGAAAAAAGATGCTTGTAAGGCTAGAGTGCAACATTGTAACATTATTTATTTATCAATAATGGAGTTACATTATGACACTATGTTCTATTCATCATCTAAAGATTAATATATGCTCGATAGGAATGGTATATGCCAACTGGTGAGCCAAGACCTTTGTCAAAATACCGCAATTCATTAACCAAACAAGAATCTTCACGAAATTTCGGAACATTATTGTAGGATGAAATGAATGCTTGTTCTTCTTTTATTCATGCTTGAACGTACGAGTACTTTGAAGTAAATAAATACTATAATAAATTCTGATTCAAGAAAATAAGTAGCGGAAAACTCATTTTTAGTCAACCACATGTATCTCAAACAGTCAATTTTTTACTAAAATCAGAAATATTTTCGGCGGCGGGTACCTTTAAATAGAATACAGAATGTTTTAGTCATGTTTAGTCACTTAGCAACCAAATACATTTGATAGAGAATTTTCTCTAGATTAATATAGAGTCAATCGCATTTCACGCCAAAATACGCCAAAGAAATCCGAGGACTAAATAAGACAAATAAATATACTAAAACATTCCGGAAGTAGAATTGATGAAATTGTATGAGTATGTGAAACTGTAGCTAGTCGAGTTATTTCAAATATTTCAAATTAATATGCACAAAAAATAGATTCAAACAAGTTTATAAGTGCAGTGTAAATGCTGCTTCTACATTATTCAATTTTACTCGTAAATTCGATATCATGCCAATAACTCGTCCAACTTCTAGGAAACCATATTAGATGACTGGTATTCAAATTGAAATATCTGAACTGTCAATAGAGATTTGGTCAAGTAATTGCAATGATTTGCTATTTAGTTATCTCGGAAACATAATATAGCAATTTTAACTAGATATGGCAACATGAAAAATGAAGCTATTTCCACTGGTTTGCCCACTGTGCAATCAAATCAATGAAGTGAGTAAATACTTTCGAAATCACCATACGCCAGGTGCCCTACTTTCTGAATTTTCTAATCAAGGTGCCGTTAAGCCTCAAACTCCGGGTGTAACAAGATGGAACAGCCAACTAGAATGCATTAAGATCTTCAATAAAAATAGACCATTTTATTTAATGATTAATGCTCAGCACGAAGGGGTCATTGAGACTAGAATTGCAAAGATTATCAATAATACTGCCTTATCAAATCAAGCTAAGTACCTACAAGAACAAATAGAACCCATTTCTATTGCCTTGAACACCCTCCAATCTGATAGCACGAGTATTGCCGATTCCTGTCATAGTTGGTTGAAACTAACTGGGATGAATTGCTACAACCTCACAAAGAAATAGTACAGCATCGCTTTAACCAAGCAATGACTCCATATCATTTCCTTGCGTACTGCTTACATCCTAAATTTCGAGGAAGGGGTATCGGTGATGAACACTTAAGATCTGCTCATCAATTAGTCACGAGCAGGTGGCAGGAAGTATCAAGTGACCTATGTGCATTTCAAGCAGAGACTAATCCTTTTCCTCAACACATGTTCGAGGAATCTTTTATCGAAAAGGTTGATCCTTGTGTGTGGTGGTTGTGCATCAGGAAGCAATACAAGAATGTGAATCCCGAGCTGAGTGAGCTAGCCCTTCTTTTACTTAAATTGCCTTCGAGTTATCGATAGAGCGAATATTTTCGAATTTTAGCCTGAACCAAACAAAACTCCGAAATAGACTTGGCCTGGAAAAGGCTTCAAAATTAGTCACTTGTTTTCGTGAATTGAGGGGATCAGTCGAATTCGACTGGTGATGTGTTTACTATATTTAGTTAGTATGAGTTATAGCATTCATAACGAAATAATATTTGCGTATTAAACAATATTATAATTGAGCTACCAAAATGGGGAAAATATAACACTATATTTTGATTAACCCGGCTTAAACCGGGTTTAGCCCACTGGGCCGGGCTAAACCTATTTAACCCGGGTTAAACTTCAACCCTGTCTATTAGGGCATTTGAAAAGTTCTAATCAGATATCTGTATCTCAAATGATATTTCGAATTGTCCATTGGATTCCTTAGGGGATCAGCTCCCAATGTATATATTGGTTTATTTTAAGATGAAAATTATTGCGGTTCCTAGATTAGAATTTTGTACACTGGTTTAGGCTAGTGTGGAAATGTTGGAATCTTCCCATTGAAAATGACTTATAACTAAATTTGGAGAATAAAAACGGTGAAAATCGTAGAATCAGATCATTAAAAGGTTAAATAAATAAGAACAAATGTGAAAAAGGAAACGGGAGGTGTTCAATAGTATTGCTCGTGTTGAAGAAAATATAATGCCACTTTTAGTGGAGTTTTTTTCATTTTGCCACTTAAAAAGTGGGACAAAAATGGTAGTAAACCACTTCAAAACATATTATTGTCTCAGCCTCAAACTAGAATACTTCAGAGAATACCATCTATATACGTATGATAGTTGATGCGGATAATTCGATGAAGTGATCAGATTTAATCTAAATTTGCTCAGAACTGAAATATATAAAAGGGAACCTGAAAAATCACGTTCAAAGGGATTACCTTAAACCGATGTACAAAAGTCTAATGTAGGAACCACAATAATTGTGGTTTTAAAATAAACCAATATAAAATGGAAGCTAATCCTCTAAGGAATCCAATGGACAAATTGAAAACATCCCATTTCACTAACATTTGAGATACATATATGGGATTAGAACTTTTTGAATGCCCTAAGTAATCGTACTAGTTGGATGGTATTTATTCCAACTATAATTTCTGGACCATGGATTGATTAAACGAGCTAAGTGAATATTCACTAATTATCAATTTAACATTTATTCGCTTTCTATTTGATATACTCTTCTACACCACACTTATTAAATTCATATCACTGGGTTCAAAAGGTTAAGCATTTAATCAATGAGCGTTTATAATCCTAATTAGTTCAATTTTAATTAGCAAACAAACATAATACATTCGAAATAGATTCATAGGACATCACAGCAAGACTAACAATTAGACACTAAGTGCGAGTAATCATTATTGAAAGGGTAAATTACATGAATTAAAATTAGTAAACTGAGGGATGTTATGAAGAGAAGATAAGATTCTAAGATTAAGGAAGATCCAAACATTGTTATTCCGTTTGACATCACTTTTCTTTCTTCATCCTTTATCCGGTCTTGTCACACCATTCCTAAGAAAGGAAGAATTATTATACTTTTGAAGTTTAGAGTTGTCTGTTTTTGACATTAGAGCATTATAATTCCTAAATTTTTAGCGAGAATACGGTTACAAACGATTATCACAATTTTTATCAATATATCCCATCGTCATACATCACAACAACACAACTCTCTCTGTCAATCCATTTGTCTTCAAGTTATGATTAATTTAAAACTAATGGCAGTAATTTAGTACGATTTGAACCGGGATAAAATTGTTTTCGAACTTCAGAGTCAGCAATTTGAAAGTTTTATGGAATAGTACGCAGTCGATAACAACAATATATGGATACATAAGTGAACCCCTGTCTAATAAATCTAGGAGAATTTATTGAGACTCTGCATCACTTGATACTCGCATCGTTTAACAGTTGTTAAATAGGTTAGATTTTTCATATAAGAGAAAACTGCACACCCAGCCACGTTATTTAGGTACTCAATTTGTGAATCATCAAATACAGGTCAGCAATATATTTTAGATCATTTGTAACAAACTCAAAATCAAAATATATTGATACATTTCTTCATTAAAATTATCTGCAAAATATTCAAATTTTCTGTAAGAGCTATGACTACCGTTAATAGTAAAGTTGTTTTAGTTCTAAAAAGACCTTCAGTGGGGATGCTGGCAGGCGTTATATCATGACCATTATCTCATTATTTTATAATATATTCAAGGCTGGTAATTTGATATATAATTGGCTACAAACATTCAATTCTCGCATTGAAGTCTCAATAACCATCAATATATTTTGAAATGCTGGTATATCGACTGTATAACTCAAAGTCTAGCAATAAATTACCTGTACTTGAAATAAAATAGGATAATGATCCCAAATGACAATTTATGCAGTAGCTAAATATTGATGCGGGCGAGGAGCTGAAACACGGTCCTAATCAACAGTCTAATACTAGGAATATTGTATTGTTGTTTAATCGAAAAGAAATGTGAGATGATTGGATAATTGAAGTCGACGTTCACTCTAAAATTTGACAATAAGAAATATTATAGTTTGAACTAGATATCCGACAATATAAGCCGAAATAACGTTTTATTCAGTTTTAATGGATCTTTTTGAATTCGAACCTGTTTGTAAATATGGGTTTCTGAAATAATTATCTAAATTAAAATTTTTTAAATGGTCATTGGACACATGAGCTATCCAAGCGTTTCGTAGGTCGAGACAGTGTCTCTCAGGATTATTGGAAAGCGCGTTAAATTTTACAATTTTTGTGCGGTTTATTCGGGTAAATTGCATTATTTCACAAATTCACGTTATTCGACATGCTAAGCATGCTAAATAGCGCGCTTAACACGCACGGCGGTAAATACTGGGTCGAGTTGGCTAAGAAAGAAGATCGGAAAATGAACTAACTAATAACTTATCTACCTTTTCTTCGTTGTGAGTTAGGCTCTTAGAGTAGTCAGATTCCATCAGCAATCGTTCTGTGTAATCCAAAGATAATCTCTTAGGCTTGGAATTCCATTCAGATAGATAGGAAGGGTAGTTGGGGAATATACTGGGTACTGCAGTTTTCATATGAGCTATTCTATCCTAGAAACTGTGACAGTACGAATCCCGTCATTGTAGGTAATGGTTCTCTCGATGTCATCTGGTTTGAAAGAATGTATACATACCTAAACGGTGAGTTGAAGTGTAAATGTGACAATCAGTTAATACGTATAACACATAAATTACAGAAACTTACTCACATTAGCGAGTTTGCTCCCTAGACTTTCCGTGGGCGTGGAATTACCCTAAACGATTCTTTGGGAAATGGAAAGGAGAGGGATATTCTGCTTCACTTTTATAGTTGGACTTGCAGTCTGAAACAATACAGGACATTGTCATTCCGGAAGAGTAATAAAGATTGATGCTTATGAGGAGTGTTTCACTTTGAATCGTGTATAGGAAATGACAGTGATTTGTAAAACATGACAACGGTAGCTAATAAATATATAATTCATGTGGTTGATTTTAAAACAAAACAAGTAAGTAGAGAATTTGTGGCTAAACTAATTTTAACCAGCCATATTACTTATATCTTAATATACATAAGTAAAATGGCTAATTAAAATTAGTTTAGCCACAAATTCTCAACAGTGCGATCCTCGAACCATTTTGAAGAAAATCGATGTAGTACTAATGAAAACGATCATTGTATAATATATACATTATAAATTATAATACCAACATAATCTAACCATTTTCATAAAAATTCATTAGCTCGTTTAACCAATCCATGGTCCAGAAATTATAGTTGGCGCCATTGCCTTAGGGTATTAGAATGCTATGGTTTAGCGTTACTATAAATAGAAAATTATTCGAGGTTTTTCGACGCATTCATCAAATAGTTTTTACTTATTTGATATTATTTTAATGATATGGACTTCAACATTGTTTTGGTCCCTTTGGAGATTATATTACACAAAGATTTAGAAGAAAGATCAATAAAATCCAATCAAAATAGCTCTAAAAGGGAGTTCATTTCTATAATGCTTAGGAAATGGCTGGTTTGATATCAGATATTTAGCGATAATTGTATCAAAAATAAAATTCTAATCATTTTTTTCTAAAATTCCATCAGATCCGACCATTTGTTCGTGAGTTATCGCTTATTATAGGTAAATTTCAGGTATAATACCACTCTATGGTCCCGAAAGAGGCAGATGTAATATCTTAAAAACAATATATTATAAATTCAAATGAAAGGATATACACGATAATATATAAGGTTCTTCAAACATCTCTTTGTCAAAAAATGAATATTTCTCGACTTTTACTTTACTGTAATACAAATCCTACATAGAACTATCCCGGGACTTTAAAATTTTAAAATTGATCGTCTTTAAATAGAAAAAGTCAAAATTGGTTTGAGATAGAGGTTTGAAATTTTCAAGAGGTGTTTCATATCATTATGCGATGAACGAAGGACTACTCGATTTTCGATATCTTATAACTTAGTGATATTATTGCTGATTTATCAAAAAAAATACGTTTGTGATTTTTTTGGTACTTTTTTCAGACCCAAATAAAATTTGCAATCTTTGCCATTTTAACTTTCTTTGGTCATATGTGGTAGCAAATATGATAAACTATCTTGATTCGATTTTGGAAGCATTTGTTTCCTTGGCATGCCCTAAAATTTGTAAGTTGAGACATTATCTCAAAACTAGATCAAAAGCGGTATGGAATATGTAAGTATTTATAGGATATACGTGCCCACGCTTAACATCTCTTATAGCTCCCCTTCATCGTATGCCGTATACCAAATCGAATGGTTTTTCGCGGGCGGTATCCTTAATTTGAAACAATTTTAGGATATTATAATGTTGAAGCCTGCATTCAGACTCCAGGATTTAACAACATTAAATTTGGTTAGTGGGAACCTGACATTGGCCGATATAAACCAAAATGATCTTCGAGAGTAGACTACAAGGAGCTTCGCCAGGTTTCCCCCTAGGAAGCTAACAGTATTCATCTCAAAATATATTCAGATTCCTCATATTTGGACAAAATCAATGAAATATTTTCAAAAATGCAGTTATTAAATCCTTTGATGGGAGACAAAAATAAGAGAAACTGGAAATAAATTAAACTTTTGGCAGAGGGCATGCAGGAAGAAAGTTCTCGGGCGAATTTCCCTCCATTGCTCTTCCCCTAGCGACGTTAAGGTGACTACTACCTGGAACTACCAAATTTTGAAGTTTCTTAAATACGTGTGTATTGATGCGTGTATCAGTATTTCGTTTTAGAAACTCTTTGGAATTATACAGCAAGCTGCCACTGTCGAATATTTCATGGTTAATTAAATTTGACAATTTTTTTCCGCGCCACAAATAGCACGCGTGTCCGAAATTTGGAAGCCCTGCTCTAGAGGATCATTCGTATCCTTGATACCAATAAACATGTTGAAGACATAATAAATTCGTGATTCGTTCAGAACTTAGATATATCCTCGTTAAAACCAATATTCTTCCCTACTCAATTCACATTGAACATTTTCCAAACATCATTGATTAATTTCAATAACTCCAAAGTTTGCTTCTTGTCTACAATGTTCTTTTCCATATTATAAGCTAACATTCCGGCTGTCGTTGACTCATGGCTTTAAGGGCCAAATTTACATTTTGTTTCCCCAAGCTAGATGGCCAGCAGGTTTTCTAGGCACATTAGACCTTCTAAATGTATAACCAGCATATATAAACCACATATCGTAGTCCCCGAATCCGTCTCAATAATGTGCATTGCCATCTACAGGGTGGATCATAAGTTCTGATACAAGCTTCATTAAGTATAAAATTTCTCATACTCAAACAATTTTAGCTATTATGGTCTTTAGAGATTGTAATTCGAATATTCTCAATGATTTTAAAAGATTTTTCCAGTCTAAGACCTGGAACTGTGTTTTGTATGGTTAGTTTTATGGGGGAAAATGTGTCCTGGCAAGCAGCGAAAATCGAGAATCAAGGTCACTGCTTCTGTAAAAAATTTCTTCATAATCGATGTTCTACCCGATACCTTTCATTCACTATGGAAATATTTCATAAATCCATTTAATTCATTATCAGAAATGAGAGAAAGTTATTATTTCACGAGATCAAATTTGGTTCATTTTGCAAAACCACCCAAAAATGCACTTTTTTTCACCTCACCAAAAATCTGATCCAAATGGTCCTCAATATGTACTGATATAAACATCTTATATTTCTACAAATTGAGAGTGTTCGAGGGAAATGTGAGAGCCAATTTTTCCTAGAATTTGAAGACTCTAGAAAGATAATTTGAAAAGCAGTGGGCCCTGATTCTCGATTTTCGCTGTGTGCTAGGACACATTTTTCCCCCATAAAAATCACCATACAAAACACAGTTCCAGGTCTTAGACTGGAAAAATCTTTTAAAATCATTGAGAATATTCGAATTACAATCTCTAAAGACCATAATAGCTGAGATTGTTTGAGTTAAGGAAATTTTATACTTAATGAAGCTTGTCACACAGAACTTATGAGCCACCCTCTGTAAATGTGAATTGCCATCATCTTATTGCACAAAGACCCTTTTTTGATGAAATTTAGTCAATTTTCAAACCTGTTTTATATAGTTAGTCTATCATTAATATCTAATTATCACATAAAATCCTACTTTGGAACATTTGTTTAGAAATATGTGGAAATTTTCATCGGAATGTTGACACATTCCTGCGTTGTTAGGGAAATGAAATTTGATAATTTAAACTCTATCTCGAGATTTGCAAATGCTAGACGCCAATAAATGGTACCATCAGGTAGGCAATTGGCGACTTCCTATTCACCAAGAATACACTTTATCTCTACGAATACAACAGTTATACAATTATGGAGCAATTTATAACTTTGGACATATATGGTAAATGCTCCCTAACTGTATAACTGTTGTATTCGGAGAGATAAAATGTATTATTGGTAAATAGAAGTCGCCTGTTGACAACCTAATGGTACCATTTATTGAGTCTAGCATTTGCAAATCTCGAGATAGAGTTCAAATTAGTTAAATTACATTTCCTTAGCAACGAAGGAATGTGTCAACATTCCAAAACCACATATTTCAAAACAAATGGTCCAAAGCAAGATTTCATGTGATAATTAAACAAAATATACATTAATGATAGAATACAACTGTATAAAACAGGTGAGAAAATTGGCTAAATTTCTAAATGATACATTTAGAAGGTCTATCGTGCCTAGGAAAAATACTTTGGGTCATGTTGTGAAATCCTATAACTATACTAGTCCATCCCTGGTTTATTTTTTATAAGCGCGGCAGTGCCTTATGTATAAAGTGCTATGCTTGTACCTATCCGAATTAAATTTAGGTTCTTATGTTTTCAGTTCGTTATAATCACGAGGTTTGCATTCATTAAATTTGGGAAGGTAAACACGTTTTAGTAGTTACAAGCGCGCTTCGTTTGCTTGCGTTGCGCGGTTGGAGGACAATTTGTGTCCTCCAGAGGCGCGCTACAGGCGCCTGAGGTCACATTGATTAATTAAAAGGGAGATAGCATCACTGAGTTCGTCTGTCCTACTGCTATGATCGATATCGCACGAAAAATCACCAAATTTGTCAATTTTAAAATTTTTGATGCGTAATGATGGCGTCATAACAAAGTGATGAGTCATCATTTTTTGATGATAGTTTCATCATATGTGAGGTATGTTAGTATACAGATTCTATTAAAATTTCAGCCTTCTATCTCCTATAATGGCTGAGTTATGCGGGAATAACTGTGTTGCTTAACTTTTAAAAATGTGACAATGACGTCATAATTCCATGATGAGTTGACATTTTACTCTGAGCTCAGAACTTACTGGAGCCATAGCCAAAAGACTCCCACATGCCAAAAATTAGCTTTCTATGACCGGCAGTTTCTTCAATCAAATCGTTACAGATATATATATATATCCTTACTATTAAAACTCGATTAATGTGTATATATATATATACGTATATATATATATATATCTCTGTAACGAATTGATTGAAGAAACTGCCGGGCGCAGAAGGCTAAGTTCTGAGTTCAGAACAAAATGTCGACTCATCATGGAATTATGACGTCATTGTCACATTTTTAAAAGTTAAGCAACACAGTTATTCGGGCATAACTCAGCCATTATAGGAGATATAAGGCTGAAATTTTAATAAATCTGTATACTAACATGCCTCACATATGATGCGACTTTCATCAAAAAATGATGACTCATCACTTTGTTATGGCGTCATCATTACGCATCAAAATTTTAAAAATTGACAAATTTGGTGATTTTTCGTGCGATATCGATTATAACAGTAGGACATACATATTTAGAGATGTTACCTCTTTTATAATTAATGAATGTGAGCACAGGCGCCCAAAGGGCGCCTCCGGCGGATACAATGTCCCCCAGCCGCGCAGCGCAAGCAAGTGAAGCTCGGTTGTATATATATATACAGTCGAACCTGCTATAATGGCCACTCTATATAACGGCCACCTGTCTATAACGGTCACAAATGAACCGTCCCGTCCGAAATTCCATAATATTGAACCTGTGTATAGCGGTCACCTGCTCAACGCGGCCAGCGGCCACCAATTTGCAGTCCCTCACTGACCCTAAAACTGTGTATAACGGCCATCACATGTCTATAACGGCCACTAATTGTCTATAACGGTCACTACCTGTATATAACGGCCATCACCTTTTTCAGCTTTTTATGCGTCTATTACAGGATCTGTTACGAACGATAAACAAGTTTCATGTAATTACTTCGAGTAATTGGTTTCTAAAAACTTGATATAGATTGCACTACGTTGGTACCTTTTGGAGATTAAGGCAATCACCTGTATATAACGGTCAACTGTGTATAACGACCAATTTTGTCCAGTCCCTTGGGTGGCCGTTATATACAGGTTCCACTATATATATATATATATATATATATATACAGTACACCCTCGCTAATCCGAACAACTCTGTTCCAATGATCGAAAAAATCGTTCGGATTAGTGATTTGTTCCGATTATTGAAATAACACTAATTCAATAGGGCATTAATTATAATAATTGTGTATTGTTAGAATATTAAAGATATTATTTCGCTATGATTGCTTTTTTAACGAGGTTTCTCAATCTTATTGATATATTCAAGTTTATAAACGTTTATTCAAAGCATAGAGGCGAATAATAATATATTTTGGGTGCTCGGATTTAAGAATGAAGTGTTCGGATTAGCGAGGGTTCGGATTGGCGAGCTTCTGACTATCGAGGCTTTACTGTACACATATATACACATTAATCGAGTTTTAATAGTAAGGATGTAATTAGTGTTGTCAAGTGAGATATTATATATGAGTGAGTAATATAAATAATATACAGTAAAACAAAACATTAAGAGTAATACATTAATGTTGTATGTAAAGTAAATATAAATATTGTGGTTGCGTAATATTTTCGAAATGAATATTTAAACAACCATTAACTCAAAATATGTGATAATTATATAGTTGATAATACAGTATTAACTTAGCGGGTTTCGGATGGAAATATTTACCAATCCATGGTACAAATCTTTGAGTAACAAACATTCCCTTAGTATATAGAATGCTATACTTAGATGTTGAGTAATTAACAAACCCACATTATTCATTGCCATTCTCCAATGGAATAGTAAACTTAGTCTGTGACCAGATATTATCCGGAGGATACATAGAACCTGCTGATAAATATCTGGTGCTTTTATACCCTAAACAGTACTAAGTCTTGACCACACCTACGCGTAACTTGGCGGGCCTATTTTGAGGATGGGCCTTGGGCTCAGTCCCATCAGGTTAAGAATTAGAACCCCCATAAAGTTTGTCACGTGATCGCCACGCCACTGATCAGGCTGTGGTCACTATAAGACCTACAATCAAAATGAAAGATGGACTAGGGATACGATCTAAGATGATTGAATTTGACAAGATTAACTTTAAAATGTTGAAGAATATAAGTCAAGAATATATTATTACGCCTACTAGTACAATATACGTATATGTTGAATAGCATTAAAAAATAAGAGCCGGGGCTTGAATAATTTATGTATATCAAAAGTACTCCATTTGTTATAACTTGTGGATTTATGACAAAAGGTAGGGGTGCGTACAAATTAAATCTTAATTGTGGTATTGTTTAATCATATCAAACCAAAGTTACTAATCAACTATCAAATTACTACTCGTATATTTTAACTTTAACATGTGTGAATAATTATAGTAAGGTACACGATATTGTTAGCATTTACAATCCATTTTTATAACTACTTAGGTTATTTCTTAAGTACTTATCCGTTATCAGTTTCAAAAGTTGATTTAGAATATTCAGAGTTATACTGAAATATATCCTTACCATTAAAACTCGATTATTGTTTGTTTGTGTGTATATATGTATATATATATATACACTACCCGGACAAAAGTATTTGCTCACTTCATTATCTTAAGTGCATTTAATACTAAATGGGTCTATTCATGAAGATTAAAACTCCGAAACGGTAAGTGATACAACTAATCGGGTTTCAAATTCGAAATCTTCGCATTCGAATTAGTTATTGTAGGATATTTCTAATCAATTACTAATTCCCAATTATTTCAAATTATCAATCACTGCCACCGTGCTACATATGTGCTACATATGTCCCTTTTTATCACTATACATGATGGTGATGTACTACCCCTTGTGCCACAGGTTGATAATTTTACTCATTGAGTTGTTAGAAATCTTCAACTATTACTAATTCGAATGTGAAGATTTCGAATCTTAAATCAGACTCTTAATAGCTCTTAGAGTTTAAATACTTTTCCCTTCATGAAAAGATCAATTTAGTACTATTTGTATGGAGAAGAATATAGTGTACAAATACTTTTGTCCGGTTAGTGTATATATCTCTGTAACGAATTGATTGAAGAAACTGCCGGGCGCAGAAAGCTGATTTTTGGCATGTGGGAGTCTTTTGGCTATGGCTCCAAGTAAGTTCTACTCATCATGGAATTATGACGTCATTGTCACATTTTAAAAAGTTAAGCAACACAGTTATTCGGGAATAACTCAGCCATTATAGGAGATAGAAGGCTGAAATTGTAATAGAATCTGTATACTAACACGTCTCACATATGATGCAACCATCAGCACTTTGCTATGACTTCATCATTACTCATCAAAATTTTAAAAATTGACAAATTTGGTGTTTTTTCGAGTGATATCGATTTTAAAACTAAAATGGACATATTTAGAGATGATATCTCCCTTATAATTAACCAATGTCACCTCCAGGCGACCGAAGGGAGCCTCCGGCGGACACGAAGTGTCCGCCAGCCGCGCAGCGAGCAAGCGAAGCGCGCTTGTGACAGTTAATCCTAGAGGATGTAGTAGCCTGATCCAAGCACCTGACGTGTCGTGGGATAAGCCATTTAAAGCAGTTTATCAAGAGCAATAAAAGCAGTGGATGAGGGGAGGATAAACACCTATCTAGCGAAATTATCCAAGAGTCTACAAAACCTTGCGCAATTTCGAAGAATATAGATGCTCGAAAAATGATTAAAAACTTATAAAAGGGAATGAAATACTGCCCAAAGGCGTGAAGAATTGGTTGAGAAACTATACAATTTTAGTATCGACAGCTAAGTATGTAAAGACACACATGGAACGGATTCTTGGTAAGAAAAAAATGAATCGGTTTGTTATAGATGATGAAGAGTAAAAATAAAAGGGACTTAATTACAAGTATTTACTAATACAGGGTGTTTCAGCGATTCTATCATCAAAATAATTCGTAATTACCCGTTAAGTTTTTTACTGATCATCTTTTCCTTTTGAAGTGTTGTTTAGCATCTTCTGACATTTTTGTGACAACAAAATGAACACACTAGATGAAAAACAAAAGAAGATCAAAATGGTGGAATTCTACAATACGAATCAATCGTATTCAAGATCTGAACCCTCTTGATTATTTTCTCTGGAGCTACTGTAAGGATAATGTGTATAAAAATAAACCACAAACCCTAGATTAATTGAAGAATGAGATTGAGAGCTTCATCTCAACGATAACACTTGCAAGAAAGTCATCCTAAATTTGGGCTTCGTTTGAATCGCGTCATAGTGTAAAAAGGATCCTACATTGAGTATATTCTTCTATAATTTGCTCACTAATTGCTTTATTGTGATTCATAAATGTCAAAATAATTGCTTTCGAAATCAACAAAAATAACCAAATTATGTCTATCAGAATTTAAATGAGAGCAATTTATTTTTGTGTATAATCGCTGAAACACCCTGAATAATATTTTATTGGTACACGAATTTGTTTTATCTTATATCATTAAACCATTAATAAAATAGTTTGATCCTTGAAAAATTCCCCAGTTCCGGGTGTTTCTAACCTCGGAGGCTTAATGTCCACGGAAAAAAATATCATAAAGATCCATAGATAGTTTGCCTCCACCTTTATCAGGCAGTCTTTATCCAGACATCCCACAAATGAGTCGGGATACCAAGTGAGTGTCGTCTAGCATAGTGGAAATTATTTGGGAAATGACTGAGCTAGACTATACTCATTTGGGATTCAGATGCATTCGTGAAATGTGTGGATGGAGACTGCATGATAAAGGTGGAGTGTAACTAGGGTATTTTTATGATAGAATCATTGATTAGTAATTATCCCATGATCATGTTAAATAATTTTAAAAGATTGAACACATAAGTTTAATAACATCTACATAAATGACGTTGCCGACATCTTCAACTAATGATAAGTGAGCCATGGTTCATTATATATCTTGATACTTTTGATAGATCATAGATGTGGATGACTCATTCATAACGGCAGAATTATGCACGAAAAATTTTGTCTGAGACTCGAACTTAGGACTCTGAATTGAATGAAGATACTTTATGTAGAAGATTTCTAGCACAACAAAGTATTTAAATACTTTTGGGGAACATGGTATAGGGGAATTCCATGTCAAAAAACCAATAATTTCACCACCATCAACCGATTGGTCTGAAATTTGCTGTGTGACAGGGCACGTATATGTCTTTACTTTTGTGAAAATTTCAGATCAATCGGTCATGTGGTTTTTGAGTTATGACGTCACAAATTTTTGAATTTTTGCTGTTTTGACCAAGGATTTTC
>OY725498.1:3479271-3514239 GCA_963281255.1 Aphrocallistes beatrix
CTCTGCTCTTTTTATACAAATATTAAGTCATGAATTTCAAAAGAAAAGTTCCCTAATGGTAAACAACAGTACTAAGAAAGTCTTTATGTTAGTTATGGCTAGATTAACAAGTTGTATACATTTTGAAGAGTTGGGTAAAATATTTACCGTGATATTATGTATAAAGTTTAAAAAGTTGAGACACCCCGAAAATTGTATTATCCTTACTATTAACACTCGATTAATGTATATATAAAGTCGACTCATCATGGAATTATGACGTCATTGTCACCTTTTTTATAATTGAAAATTTCAATTTTTCAACTATAACTCACCCATTTTAGGTGATAGAAGGCTGAAATTTTAATAGAATGTGTATATTAATAAATCTTAAATATTATACAACTCTCAACAAAAAATGATGATTCATCACTTTGTTATGACGCCATCATTAAGCATCAAAATTGGAAAATTGACAAATTTGTGATTTTTCGAGTGATCTTGATTAAAACAGTAAAACAGACGTATTTAGAGATGTTATCAACCTTAAAATTAATCAATGTGAGCCTAGGCGCCTCCGACGGACACAGTGTCTGAACAGCGCAAGCAAGTGAACCGCGCTTGTGATTAATGAAGACCTCTGACAATGAATATTTAGATTAATTTTATATCCTTATATGCCAATATATCCGTTATGGACTGGTTTAATTTTTTTTCAGTATTATCTAACGAAACCTCTATAACATTTGCAAATGCATGTGCGGAAAATTGGATGAGGATAGTCAAAAGATTATTTTAAAAGGTGAAACGAAGTTAAGAACAGGTGAATACTGTATATCCGAAAAATTTATGAGGAATCTGCGGAATAATAAAAGCATTTAATTTTGCTTTTTACCTATAAGTAAGAGAGTGATTAAAGAAATCTGGAAGTGACGCAAAAAAACATAGCTATTTGTAAGAAAGTCCATATAGCAAATCATAAGCTAAAAAGAGAAATTCGATTTCAAATACTTCATAAATATTGTGAAAAATAGTCATTTTTGCTAAGTCACTGGAAACCATACGGGAGTCAGATTCATACACCGTCGAAAAGGCATAACTTCCTAGGCTAGTATTATCGGAGTTTGAATTTCACTATAATCGGTCCATCGGTAGCAGAGTTATAATGTGTTATGTCGTGCTTTTTTGGTTAGAAATTTGGTGTTTTTAATGCTTTCAATTCTGTTGTCTCAAGTAAGATCATTTCCAAATTTTACTAGTTTGGTTAACTGGCGTTCTACTGTATTGATATTAGAACTTTCTAGGTAAATAAGATATCTACAGGTAGAATGACATATACTAACCATTGAGATCTCGATACATTATAAAATATGAATTAATGCCGGTGCTGTAGAATACAATCGTGTAGAGATATGGCCCTTGCCTGGAGTTTTCCTCTAAAGTGGAGAGAGCAGTATTCAGGGAGATACAAAAGTTAAATTTTTGATGGGGACAAGACACCCAGCTGATTTGGGGGCGTTGTAAATCCGCCGTGGTGTCAAGAGGCCTGGAGGCTGATACCATTTAATTTAGAATTTTTATAGATTGCTCTAATTGTGATAAAATAGATGCAATATTTGGCACATATAACTGACTTTAGACCAAATATTCTTTATCATATATCGATTACAAGACGACCTCATTGAAAAGTCTTTGCCAAGGGGGCATTTTCCCCTCAGCCCCACTCGTGGTGACGTCCCTGTTTAGAAAATGTCGATAACTTGTTTATATGTATTGAGTTATTTCCAATCCCCATATAATAGTATAAGGATTATAACCCGTTAGCGGAGCTTTCGTCCAACAGAATTTTGTCCTCATAAATTTCGTCTCATTAATAATTAAAATAAACGGAATTAAAATGGAAGGGAAGGAAGTTGACGCCTTTGGAGTGGAGTATGTATAAACAACTGAGTGAAATGGGGGGCTTTGATTGAAAAATGGGTAGAGGGGTCATTCAGGGGACGAAAATTTGAGGGCGAAGTTTTGCTATTAGCTATAGCCTATTACCATACAGACTAAAAATCAATATTCAAATCACTCTCAACTTATTTTTCACTAATTCAATAAAATCCATCCTAAAAATGGGACTAGACACTATTTTAATCAAATACACCAAATAATATATTTTATAACAAATATTCGAAAAATTAGAGGAAAGGCTTTCAAGGTTTTAAGAGTGTGATCAACTTATTGTAATCGTCTTTTATTAAACATTCAAAGCTTTTATTTTGGAATTAAAATCAAAAATGTACTACGGGCGTTCAACAAGTTCTGATCATTATTAGATAACATGACTAGATTGTACTAGTACCATCATTCGCTCATAGAATATGTTTATTTTATCAATTACCAAAAAGCCAGTTTTTATTTCATCTTGATATTCCATATACTTATTGATTTACACATAATTTTGTAAAACCTATTTTGCATACTAATCAATTATGCCGTCATCAAAGAAGAATTCTAATATTGAGCAGAGATCATACGTTAAGATTCGTACTCTGCTCGGGAAATCTGCACACGATATACACTGCCTGAACAAAGGTATTCGTACACCCCATAATTCCCCATACAAATAGTTATAATACTGATTTATTTAGCGAGTCAAGGTATTTAATTGGTAAGAGATAAACTTAATTTAACTTTAAATTCGAATTCTCCACATTCAAATTACCCACTTTATAAGCTTTTAACTTAATTACTATCCTTCAAAATTAAGTATTTTCGGCATTTGCTACCCTATGGCACATATCACGAGTTATCACCATTGTATATGATGGCATAAGTGGTACGAGGCGGCACAGTCTGAGAATATTTAACCCTGTGGGAGATTAATCGAGTGGAAAGATCATAAAATGAGTAATTCGAATATGGAGAATTCGAATTTGAAATTAAATTAAGCGTATCTCTTACCAATTAAATACCTTGACTCGCTAAATAAATCAGTATTTTTATGGGAAATTATGGGGTGTACGAATACTTTTGTTCAGGCAGTGTACATGTTGACTTGTGGCAAGTCTACTGTATGAAAGGTGCTCTATCTTATCCTGGTGTCAGACGATGGGCCCAGCGCTTTAGAGTAGGTAGAGAGTCTGTGAAAGATTACCCTCGGGCTGGAGAACCTGTTACGGCGGTTGTCCCTAAGTACTCCAGTACTATTAAGGAACTCGTTGATTCAGATCCTCATATCATTGTTAAAGAGTTAGCTCATATTATTGGGATCTCAACGGGAAAGTGTTGATCACATTCTAAAGTCAAAACTAAATCTATCAAAGGTTTGTGCCTGATGGGTCCCTCATTGCTTAACAAAGGCCCAAATGGCAACCAGGGTTAGATGTTGCCGAAAACTCAAATTGTATAAAGGAGCTGACCCTCGCCGTTTATTTAAAGTAGTGACTGATGATGAAACGTGGGTACAGTATAGCCATAGACTCCTTTAACTAAGGACTGGAGGGTCTCATACTCGGGTCCTGTGACTTGAGTCTATTGCCTATCACTATAACTAGTCGTTATTTCGATGAGAAATGTATTATTGTTGAATAGGAAGTTGAATATGGTGAATTCATTGGTCACATTGGAATACTTGAAATATTTGTGGTTCTTGAGTTTTGCGGTTTTCACACCTTTCCATATATGGTAGTAATGTTGATAACTTGGAATTGGTTAACGTTAGACATGGGAAATGTATTATTATTGAATAGGAAGTCATATATAAAGAATCAATTGGCATATCGACTTATCCTAAATGCTTCTAGTTGTTGATTTTTGCGGTTTTCACACCTCCATATATGGTCATATTATAGACTTCTTTAGAGAAGGACTGAAGCCTCCCATGCTCGGGGTTTGTAATTTGAGTCTGAAGGATTAACTTGAGTCCTGGGCTAAAATGACTTCTAGAAGGGTTAGAGACACTATATCGGGTCCATATAGGGGATTTTGAGGACGGCGAGTTCAATCGCGCCATTTTCAACATCGCCTGGTGTCATCTTAAAGGTCCTATTTCAAGGTTAAATAGGTGAATTTAGCAAGTTTGCCATTTTATCTGTCTAACTAATAAACGGTGAGAGATGACTGATTGTAATGAGACGCAGTAGTGTATTGGAGCCCAAATGTGATATTTATTGTCCTATATATAATTACATAAACATTATATGCATATCACAACACTATGTCTATTACAACGTTGTATATGCAGTAATGTAATGGCTGCAGCTAAAATTGTAAACTTGCAAACACTCATTAAGCATGACATTATGCCAAAATCTAGTTCTCGTGTCCTTGATTGCGACAAAAATTTTACAACTTCCGAAAATCCAGCTGAGCCAAGTGAACTCATTGACGAGATCACTCCTCAAGACACTCAAAAACTCTTGAGGTCTGATGATACCCTTTAGCATAAAGTTGTTTATTTGGCTGGATACCTTGTTTACAAATATGGTGATAGCACTAGTATGGAGGAGATTATTGGCGATGAAGATGTTAACGAGGTGTCATCTGAGTTCCTAGATAATTTAAATAGAGGTGGACTGAGTGTGCCGACTATGTCAACCGTCTTTTTTGTACACAATGCCTATAAATTGCATGACCAAGCTAAAATGCGTTGCCGCTTTCAGTTTGCTGAGCTAATATCCTTTGTAGATGTACCTTTAGCAGGTAGTAAGGCTGCATGTACTACTTTAGCTAACATTCTATTGAAAGCTCATGTCCTCAATGTAAGTGACAAACAAAGGTCTTTGGGATGCCTCAGGAGGCAATACAAGTTCTCCAACTAATGATAAGCAGATATAACTATGTAATAGACATAGTGTTGTGATATACATATAATGTGTTTATGTAATTACATATAGGACAATAAATATCACATTTGGGCTTCAATACACTACTGCGTCTCATTACAATCAGTCATCTCTCACCGTTTATTAGTTAGACAGATAAAATGGGCAAACTTAGCAAAATTCAGCTATTTAACCTTTAAAATTGCGCTATTGAACTCGCCGTCCTCAAAATCCCCAATATGGACCCGAGATCGTGTCTCTAGCCCTTCTAGAAGTCATTTTAGCCCAGGATTCAAGTTAATTCTTCCGACTCAAATTACAAACCCCGAACATGGGAGACTTCAGTCCTAATCTAAAGAAGTCTATAATATGACCATATATGGAGGTGTGAAAACCGCAAAAATCAACAACTAGGAGCATTTAGGATAAGTCGATATGCTCAATTGATCCTTTATATATGACTTCCTATTCAATAATAATACATTTCCCATGTCTAACGCTAACCAATTCCAAGTTATCAACATTATTACCATATATGGAAAGGTGTGAAAACCTCAAAACTCAAGAACCACAAATATTTCAAGTATTCCAATGTGACCAATGAATTCACCATATGCGACTTCCTATTCAACAATAATATATTTCTCATCGAAATAACGACTAGTTATAGTGATAGGCAATAGACTCAAGTCACAGGACCCGAGTATGAGACCCTCCAGTCCTTTGTTAAAGGAGTCTATGAGTATAGCACACCTCTATCTAAAGAAGCGAACAAGTTGTGGAAGGAGAGTCACTCAGATCCATCAATTATCCCTAGGCCCGATTTCAGGTCATTCAAGGTGATTTACTGTATATTCTTTGATGGATATGGCCCAGTTGCTCAGATAATAGTTCCAAAAGGACAAACCATCATAGGGAATTTCTATACTAAACAGCGTCTTCGTGAAGTTGAACAACGACTATTTAAACGAAGACTTAGTACTGGAGCTAGGGTTGAATTATTGCACGATAATGCCCACCCTCACAAAACCAAGCAGGTCAAAGCCAAAATTGCAAGCATGGAGATGGTTGAGCTTGAGCATCCACCCTACAGTCCAGACCTAGCTACTTGTGACTTTTATTATTCTCGAAGCTAACAGAGTACCTTTCTGGTCGTCGTTTCGAGACCAATGCAGCACTGGGTTCGGCAATTTTCCAGTGTCTAAACCTTGTATCTCCAGAGGACTATAAAAAAAGTATTTGTACAATGGTTTGAACATTTACAACGCTGTATCGATAATCGTGGGGAGTATTTTGAAAAAATAAAACAATAACAACTTGTTTATTGTGTATTTTAAATGTTTTACAGTATATTGATCAGAACTTATTGAAAGCCCGTAGTATAAATATTTACTTGGAACCTCCTTTACCTGATAAAACTCACCTTGAATTCTTAATATGTAACACAATACAGAGAGTAAAATAAATATTTTCATCCTAAGTAATTTTATTAATTAAGGAAATAGGAGAATAAATAAGCACAATCAAGGTAATTGAAAAGCTATTAATACATTTTGACTGAGGGTAACTCAATACTTACTGTAGTAAAGTATATACTCTAACAATGTACCTAATTAAATAATTGTTCAAGCGTGCATAATTCTTTGGTAGTAGGATATTGGGTTGCCTGGTTTGTAGAACGAGTTCAACGAGCAATTATGAAAAATGTCGGCTATTAGACCAGTAGGATACGTATTCATTAATACATTAGCGGTGTGAAGATATGTTTAATTCAGGGCAGTGACATACGGTGACAAAATGCCACTCAGGGCGAAACGAAATAATGCCTTTTATCTGAGAATAGAATCATGTGTGGGAAACTGAAAAGTCATTGCTAAACCAGAAGATGAAGAGCAAGATAGGTAATTTTGGGGAACTAAACGTTTCATCTCTTCGAAAGCGTGTATATTGCTTGCGCTGCGAAGCACACTTGTTTATATTGGAACCTGTATATAACGGCCACCCAAGGGACTGGACAAAATTGGCCGTTATACACAGGTGACCATTATATACAGGTGATTGTCTTATTCCCCAAATGGTATCAACGTAGTGCAATAAATATCAAGTTTTTAGAAATCCATTACTTGAAGTAATTACATGAAACTTGTTTATCGTTCGTAACAGGTCCTATAATAAATACATAAAAAGGTGAAAAAGGTGATGGTCGTTATAGACAGGTAGTGGCCGTTATAGACAGATGATGGCCGTTATACACAGTTTTAGGGTCAATAAGGGACTACAAACGGGTGGCCGCTGGCCTCGTTGAGCAGGTGACCGCTATACACAGGTTATTATGGAATTTCGGACGGGACTGTTCATTAGTGACCGCTATAGACAGGTTACCGTTATATTGAGTGGCCGTTATAGCAGGTTCGACTGTATATATATATGCACAATATATATATATATATATATATATATATATACAGTTGACTCCGCTTAATAGGGCCACTGTTTAATCGGGTCAGCCGCTTAATCGGGCCACTTTTGGTAAGACCAGAATAGCTCTCACACATAGAAGCTAATACAAAATATTTTCGGTTAATAGGGTCCTCCGCTTAATCGGGGCAAAATGTCCTCTGACCGATGTGGCCCTATTAAGCGGAGTATATCTGTAACGAATTGATTGAAGAAATTGCCAGGCACAGAATGCTGATTTTTGGCATGTGAGAGTCTTTTGGTTATGGCTCCACTAAGTTCTGACACAGACGAAAATGTCGACTCTCATGGAATTATGACGTCATTGTCACCTTTTGTATAATTAGAAATTTCAGTTTTTCGACTATAACTCAGCCATTTTAGGTGATGGAGTGCTGAAATAGGTGATAGAGTACTGAAATAATAGAATGTGTATATTAATATATTTCATATATGATACAACTCTCAGCAAAAAATATTTACTCAACACTGTGTTATGACCATAGGCGTCGTAACCCACCCGGTTACCCGGCAATTGCCGGGCGGCCCAGAGTGAATGCCGGGTACTACCCGGTAAAAAGCTTAGTGCTATTATGTACTGGTAATTGGCTGTTACTAATTCCTCATGTGGATCAAGGGTTCACGGCCAATTTGGCTGACGGTAACGCTGGATCAGCTGAAGATACCGCCCGATTAACTGACTGAACGGCCCTGGATTATTGTGGCCGGGCAGTCCAAGGGTAAGAAATAAAGTTTAAGACGCCTATGGTTATGACGTCATCATTATGCATCAAAAGAAATTGAAATTTGGTGATTTTTCGAGCGATATCGATTATAACAGTAAGACAGACGTATTTAGATATGTTATCCACCATATAATTAATCAATGTGAGCCTAGGAGCCCGCAGGGCGCCTCCGGCGGTCACAAAGTGTCCGCCAGCCCCGCAGCGTAAGCAAGCGAAGCGCGGAAACATTTAGTATTTATTGAGACATATTGAAAGTATATGTGGATTGAATAACGAAATATAGCTGTATAGATAGTTGCTTTAGTTAATTATTGAATAGAAATATTAATATACCCTATATACTAACTAGATGGGTAAAATATTCATCGAGACAATTAAGAAAATTAACGCTATTAACCGACAATATGGGCTCGTAGTGAGAGCCTAAATTCTGAATAGATATCTCTTTTGAAATCGAATTTTTTTAAAATGTATCTAAATTAAAACCTTTCCCTCAAAATCCAGCCCAAAGAATTCCATATGGTAAAAAGACACAAGATATGTTTTTAACAATAATGCTGTGGCAAAGACTTCCAAATAATCTGTAGCCCATTTCCCGATCTTATCCATTTCTGTTTTATTTACCCAATCCTGCACATTTCTAAAATTACTCTGTGTGATATACATATTTTGTTGATAAAAACTTTTCACAATTAAATTTTAATTTACCTAACATATTTTCAACCAACTAGGCCCTAATTTTTGAACCATTGTCTTTACTACAAATTAGAATAAAGGAAAGTGTTGAGAAATAACAACTTCTATCGCCAAGAACGGTTTCCAGTGCATCAGGATCACATTTCATCAAGTCATCTCGTGAAAATACTTTGTTATGATATAATAATTCTTTGGAGAAGGCCAAGTTCCACTTTTTACACATATTAACCTGCCAAGCCATGTCAAGAGGTGGAACCCTGGTAGGGAATATTGGATTAAATAATGCAAGAATTAGAAAGACCATTAATATCCGTTCAAAAGAGTTCTAAAAGAAAATACATTCCAAAAATACTCGGATAATGGCAGGTTTTATAGCAGAAATCTAGTGACAATTGCAACAGAAATAATATTCTGATCATTTGAAAAAATAAAGTGTTCAAATCCGACCTAGGTTCGTGAATTATGACTATTTATGGGTAAAGTTGGTACAAAAAAATCACTAGGCCCCGAAATACGTCCGATGTCATCTTATAAATTATTGAAGTTTTGGAAAATAGAATAAAACCTAGGGGGAGCAAGAGCGAGCGAAGCTAGGGAAATTTTGAAAAATCTTAGATGCTCAAATATCGATATATACAGCTATTGTTGTTACCTAGAGAAAGAAAATCTCGGACTATAGTGGAAGAAAAATGTAATTGGGATATATATTTACACTCAATTGAATAATTTTGGGGTTTAGTGGTAACCTATAGGTTTGTGTGGAGTACCACAGCTTCCTCCACTGCTCCATTGCCCAGTACCACGGGCTCCCACAGGCTCCAAACCTGGGGGGGGCGCCCCCCCCAGGACACTTTGCGTCTATGAATGAAAGGATAAATATGATCATAAATAGGTTCCTCAAACACCATTTTGTCAAAAAGCAAATATTTCTCGACTTATCATTGATTTTATTGTAATACAAATTCTATGGAGAACTTATATATTGAGAAAATGGCGAATCAAATCAAGAAATATGTATCTAAGTGATTATATTAAGCAAAAACAATCTTTACAATTGTTGTTAATAATAATGTGTATGAAAAACTTGAACATTTTACATAATTATTTTGGGAGTTCTGGCCTAAAACCCCCCATTTAGAGTCCAAAAAGGATATCTCTATATCTCTGTAAATATAAGCCCAAATCTCTAGCTCTCAATTGCTAATATACTACTACTTATTATAATGATAAATTTATGAGTCAATAATAATTAGAGGTGTACCGGATTAGAGATTTTCTACTCCGGCCGGATCCGGATATCCGGTACTCAATTATCCGGTTATCCGGCTAAATATTTATTTGATAAATGATACCATAATATCACATCAAGACCTAAAAAACGAAGTAGGCTACTACCAGAAAATGGTGAGAGATTAATATTCATACAAAAGAATCCTTCTTTATTGAATTACAACTATTAGCTAGCATTTAGAGTTTTAATATAGTAGATTGGAATAGGTTATAGATTAGAATAGATTTATGGATTGACAATAGCTTTAGAATTAAATTGTAGTTAATTGAATAAATTGCTTCTGTTTCTATCCTTTTTGTAGTTAATGTTTAATTCATACACAATCACAATTGGAACCACTATCCGGCCGGATAGTGGTTCATATCCGGTTCCGGCACCCCTAATAATAATAATAATAATTGCTCTACATACAAAGGAATGTTAAGTTTCAAATTCATAGTCACAAGCGCGCTTCGCTTGCTTGCGCTGCGCGGCTGGCAGACATTTCGTGTACGCCGGAGGCTCCCTTCGGTCGCCTGGAGGTGAGACTGGTTAATTATAAGGGAGAAATCATCTCTAAATATGTCCATCTTAGTTTTAAAATCGATATCACTCGAAAAATCACCAAATTTGTCAATTTTTAAAATTTTTGATGAGTAATGATGACGTCATAGCAAAGTGATGAGTCATCATTTTTTGATGTTAGTGGCATCATATGTGAGGCGTGTTGGTTTACAGATTCTATTAAAATTTCAGCCTTCTATCTCCTATAATGGCTGAGTTATGCTCGAATAACTGTGTTGCTTAACTTTTAAAAATGTGACAATGACGTCATAATTCCATGATGAGTCGACATTTTGCTCTGAGCTCAGAACTTACTGGAGCCATAGCCAAAAGATTCCCACAGGCCAAAAATCAGCTTTCTGCGCCTGGCAGTTTCTTCAATCAATTCGTTACAGATATATATATATATACAAGCGCGCTTCGCTTGCTTGCGCTGCGCGGCTGGCGGACACTTTGTGTCCGCCGGAGGCTCCCTTCGGTCGCCTGGAGGTGACATTGGTTAATTATAAGGGAGATATCATCTCTAAATATGTCCATCTTAGTTTTAAAATCGATATCACTCGAAAAAACACCAAATTTGCCAATTTTTAAAATTTTGATGAGTAATGATGACGTCATAGCAAAGTGATGAGTCATCATTTTTTGATGCTAGTTGCGTCATGTGTGAGATAGGTTAGTATACAGATTCTATTAAAATTTCAACCTTCTATCTAGGGTTGCCAGACGTCCGGTTTTGACCCGGACAGTCCGGGTTTCGAGCCATTTGTCCGGGAATGGGATGAATTTGTCCGGGTTTGGAGAATTTTGAGTCCTGTCCGACTAGTCACTACTCAGGACTGTCAATATATTCCATCCGTAACTAAGTTATTTAGTTAGCTATTGCTCTGCTGAAAACGTGTCACTCTCTAATATTTGAAGAAATAGTGCAAGTTTGTGAAATTTGGATTATTACCAACCTATAGCTCCCAATAAAATTGGAATTTTCTTATGAAATTTAAACGTCGGTTATTCAGAAGTGGGTACAAACTCTTGAATTGTAACTTTGAGAGATACTACTAAAAATATTAGTGGAAGTTGTACTCGGTTTTACTCTATAATTTACCCACTAAAAGGTATAGAAATAAAATTTTAACATACTGTATTCACAAACGTCGGTTCAGTTTTGACAGAAATGGTCCGGGGGACCATTTCTGACAAATATCCATGGTTCATGACAGAAATTGTCCCCTCTGCAGATTTGGTCCCCCCTCTTTTGCTACTTGTATATTGTCGAGTCATCCCTACTAGCATGATAGTCTTTATTTTACTATTACGCTATATTGTCGAGTCATCCCTGCTAGCGTGATACTGTTTACTTGGCTGTTACGCAATTGCTCTATCGTTTTAACTTGCTATTAATTAAGTGAATTTTGGGAAAATAAGCAGGAAGATAATAGCGTAATAGTAAAATAAACACTATCATGCGAGCAGGGACGACTCGACAATATAGCACAAGAGGGGGGACCAAATTTGCAGTGGGGACAATTTCTGTCATGAACCATGGATATTTGTCAGAAATGGTCCCCCCAGACCATTTCTGCAGGGGGACCATATCTGTCAAAACAGGCTACCCTCATCGATTGATCTGAAAATGATTATATTGAGTGCATGATCAAAATTGGATTGAATAATCTAAAATTGATCTTGATTTTTAATCGACCCATAAGTCAGTGACCCCAAAAATCAAAGTCTTAATTCAACCATTGTTATACTGTTTATGGATAGTACTAGTTAGTATAAGAATTAATGCATAATAAGAGTTTCGAACTAGGAATAAATATCAAGTTATAATCACTCAAAGTCTGAATCCTATACAATATCCGTGGTTGGGCCGTTCCTCATAACTACACTATTGACTAGGATCAAGTTGATTTAACTGTTCAAATATCATTATTAGCGATTGATTGAACTAGTAGCGAAGCTATTTTTTTCAATTTTAACTTTAATATTTTTTTATTTTAAAAAATATTTTGTCAAGCCATTTAATCAGGAATTTTTGGGACAAAATTATTTTCAGCTTTTCAACTTTCCTTGTATTTGAAAATCGGGTACTAGCTTAATCAGAGTATTTTGCGTGTTTTTTACAATATGTTTGTGCTTAAAATGTGAATATTTTTTGAGTTAGGGTGATCATACGGATATGCACCAATTGATAATTTTTAAAATTATAATTAATAGATTTTGATTGAGAAAGGCCAGATTTGATCGGCTATAAATAACCATTGGATTAACAAAATATCTCACTATCGGATGATTTAGACTTCCTAGAATGATATAAAAACTAAATTACAATATATTTGGATTTGTCAAATTTTTTCAAAATTTGAGGGCCTGTCTCCTTTATTAAAAGATGTACAAATTGACTTGATTTATTTGAATGAGTTTAGTAAAAAATGATTGAGTTGAGTGCTGTTTATGAAATGATCTGGGAAATATATCAAATCATTGATTTTGACTCAACCATTTATTTGTTTATTATTCGGGACTCGATATTCTCCCGATTAACCAAAGAAATTTAGTATATTACTATATACTAAATGAAAATTCATTCTTGTAGATTTGTCCCAATTATCATTCCATTTCGATATTAGGCGATGAAAATAGTAAAACCTTTCTGGGTAAATTATAAAGGGGAACCTATATTCTCAATCCATTTCCATCCCGATGGGAAAAGATTCTCTACTGGAGGTATTATGAATGATTCGGGACAGGTGAGTGTGTGGAGTTTTGACTTACTCGAAGATTCTACTCTTAGTAAACCCCATCTTTTGTGTCAGATGTCTAATCATCTTGGTTGTGTCAATTGTGTAAGGTGGAATCACGCAGGGAACTGGCTAGCATCTGCTGGCGTTGACAAAGGAGTGATTATTTGGCAATTGAGAGTTTATTCTAAGCAGAATGAACATTTCAATATTTCATCAGGAGATAGCTGGGATGAACCTTGGTCATGTTACTGTATTCTCAGAGGACATTTAGGTTTGTTTGAGCTATTTAAAAGTAAGTAGCGCATGCGCTGCATTTGAGTAGCGCATGGCTACATTTGAGTAGCGCATGCGCTGTATTTGAACGGCATTTTTACTAATGAAGGTGAAAGAAATGAATGTGAAGGCGGAACAATCCTAGATATAAAGTTCAATTAAAGAAACTTATATTTCCTAGTTGATTTTGACAAGACAGGTGAAAAGGCTGGTTAAATAATAGTCTGCAAATTAAAAGCCTATTCTGTCATTAAATTGCATTCATTCATCACATTTATGCCAAACAACAATTTTCCATACCTTCCCACTAGCAATGCGCTGCATGCGCTACTCAAAAGCAGCGCATGCGCTACTTACTTTTTAAATATATGGTTTGTTTGGATATCTTTACCTCAGAACCCGAATTTTTTGTTTTCTATCAAATATCTAGCAAACCCTATAAAATTTTAAAATATTATTGGGTTTCTAATAAAAGAGAAAAAACTCCTGGAAGCTAAAGCCATTTTTTTCATGATGTAGTCAGATTTTTTTCTATTACTTTTGTTATACTAACAGCCCGAATTAAGCCAAAGGTTTAGAAAAGTCCTGAGTACATGTCTCCTACTTATATATACGTATATATATATATATATATATATATACTGTCGACTCCGCTTAATAGGGTCACATTCGTCAGAATACATGTTGCCCCGATTAAGCGGAGAACCCTATTAACCGAAAATATTTTTGTATTAGCTTCTATGTGTGAGAGCTATTCCAGTCCTGCCAAAAGTGGCCCGATTAGCGGTTGCCCCGACTAAACAGTGACCCTATTAAGCGGAGTCGACTGTACTTTTGTTTACAAAGTAAACAAATCACAAAAATAGGCTAGAGACTAGCTTCCAACGGTTGACATGGAGTTTCTATGGTGTAGATTCTGAATATATATACATATACGGTATTAGCGCGATTCGCTTGCTTGCACTGCGGGGCTGGCAGGAACTTTGGGTCGCCCTTCGGGCGCCTGTGGTCACATTGATCAATTATAAGGTAGATAACATCTCTAAATACGTCGGTCCTACTCTTATAATCGATATCGCACGAAAATCACCAAATTTGTCAGTTATTAAATTTTTTTTTGATGTGTAATGATGACGTCATAACAGAGTGATGAGTCATCATTTTTTGATGATAGTTGTATCATATCTGAGATATATTAATATACACATAAATATACATTAATCGGGTATTAATAGTAAGAATATATAAAGTATTCGTACACCCCAAAATTTATCATACAAATAGTTATAATACTAAGCTATTTACCGACTCAAGGGAATTTACTTTGTAAGAGTGACGCTTAATTTAACTTTAAATTCAAATTTTCCACATTCAAATACTCACTTTATATTCTTTCCACTCGATTACTCTCTCACAAGGTTAAACATTTTCAAACTGCCATTTCGTACCATTAATTCCATAATATACAATGGTGAAAACTCGTAATATGTGGCATAGGATAGCAAATGCTGAAAATACTAAATTTTGAAGGAAAGTAATGATGTTGAAAGCTTACAAAGTGTGTAATTTGAATGTTAAGAATAGGAATTTGAAGCCAGATTTAGTGTACCTGTTACTAATTAAATGTTTTTGACTTCACAAAATGATTAGAATTATAACAATTTGATGAAAAATATTGAGGTGTACGAATACTTTTGTCCAGGGATTGTATATGTGTATATATATATATACAAGCGCGCTTCGCGCTTGCTTGCGCTGCGCGGCTGGCGGACACTTTGTGTCCGCCGGAGGCTCCCTTCGGTCGCCTGGAGTCACATTGGTTAATTATAAGGGAGATAACATCTCTAAATATGTCTGTCCTACCGTGCTAATCGATATCACTCGAAAAATCACCAAATTTGTGAATTTAAAATTTTTTGATGCGTAATGATGACGTCATAACAAAGTGATGAGTCATCATTTTTTGATGATAGTTGCATCATATGTGAGATATGTTAGTATACAGATTCTATTAAAATTTCAGCCTTCTATCTCCTATAATGGCTGAGTTATGCCCGAATAACTGTGTTGCTTAACTTTTTAAAATGTGACAATGACGTCATAATTCCATGATGAGTCGACATTTTCGTCTGAGCTCAGAACTTACTGGAGCCATAGCCAAAATACTCCCACATGCCAAAAATCAGCTTTCTGCGCCTGGCAGTTTCTTCAATCAATTCGTAACAGATATATATATATATATATATACAAATATTAATCGAGTTTTAATAGTAAGGATATATATATATATATATATATATATACACAATATGTGTCATAATTATTTAGAATTGTATATCGCTTCACAACTAAGAAGAAAATGCTTGAAACGGGTAAATATTCTAATCTCTAATATTTTATGAGGTAATTACCCCTTAGAATGTTGGAATAATTTACACCTACTAGTCATGGAATCACAAAAAGTTCTAAGGAACTCTGGTTGTATGTTTTCCCAAATTTCTTCTAAATATTCTTTGAGCTCGAAAATTGTTTTCGGGCCTATTTTAATCAGTTCGCTCTTTATCCATGCAAAGAGATTCTAAATTGAAGTGAGATCTGTCGCTTTCTGAGCTGCGCGCCATTGAAATTTTTGCTAATCTGGCTAGATTTAATAAAAATACCGATCAAAGATAGACATTTTGATTGTGATGACGTCATCAATTTTTAGCCGTCTTAATTACTTTTGCAATTTAGAATTTTTTAAAAAATTAGTTTAAATTTATAATGTTAGAGCGATATCAATTGGAAATCGCATTTAGTTTCGACCAGAACACGATCCTTCAAGTCAGAAGATGGTTATTCAACAGCTACTGATATTCTAAATAGTTATGATCCAAACTGTATATATGTATCGAATTGGTCCCACTAAGTTCTGACCCCAGACGGGAAAATGGAAGGATGAAATTCTAATAGACTGTGCCATAGCCTACTGTATATAAGGCCCCACAGTAACTTGCGGATTTGGGGCTAGGGATGCGGTAGAAGAAGATGGTTGGGTTAGGCTGTGGAGATGCATGAATATCAGTGAAATAATATGGGCTGCCTTAAATCATTAACAGCACAATAGAACTTAGGAAGAGAGACTAGCTACAGAGCTATCCCGTGTCAAAGTACCCATATCCGTTGTTAAAATTTAGATTAGTCACCATATGGTTGCGCAATAGGTTATATTTGTGAAGAATTTAGTGATTTTTAGAGGTCGTTTAAGGGCACTTCTAAGTGTTTTTATTATAAAAATTTTCGCATAGAACTGAGATGTGAATGGGTTGATACGAAAATTTGAAATTTTTTCATGGAATGTTGCTACATTCCAGTGTTGCTTTGGAAACGTGTTTGGTCAGCTGGGGTTATATCTTGAAAACCGCAAGGGCTAGGCATTCAATTGTAATTCCATTTAATAGCGAATATACTACTTCCTATTAAGCGATAATATAATTTCGACGTCTAAATTCAATGGTTTACGAGATATTCGACAAATGTGACCAATATGATTAACTGTCTAGTAACTCGTAAACCATTGAATTTAGACAAATAAATTATACTATCACTTAATAATAAATAGTCTATTTGTTATCAAATGGACTTACATTTGAATGTCTAGCTCTTGTGTTTTTTAAGATATGTCCTCAACTGACCAAAACACGTTTCCATAGCAACACTGGAAGTAGCAACATTCCATGAAAAATTTTTTGCCACAAATATAACCTATTTCGCAACCATATATGGTGACTAATCTAAATTTTAACAACGGATATGGGTTCTTTGACACCATATTTATATATGCTGGTGATACATTCCTAAGCTCTATTGTGCTTTGTTAATGATTTAAGGCAGCCCATGTACAAGTATTATTTCAACCATCTTCTACCGCATCCCTAGTCCTAAATCCGCAAGTTACTGTGAGGCCTTATATACTGTAGGCTATGACTGTGCATATTAATATTCTTCACATATGATACAACTATCTTTAAAAATGACGGCTCATCACTCTTATGAAGTCATCATTACGCATCAAAAATTGACAAATCTTGATTTTTCGAGTGATTTCGATTATAACAGTAAGTCAGACGGAAGTAGTACAAGTATTTAGAGATGTTATCTACCCTATAATTCATCAATGTGAATCTAGGCGCCCTAAGGACGCCTCCGGCGGACGCAGTGTCCGCCAAATAGTAATTTCTTGAATATTGAAACGTTGACAATTCAATATTTAAGGAAAATTACAGTCTCTCGATGATTGTGGACATAAGTTGTTCCGTCAAATATTTTTATTATGATATTTTTTAGCGATTTGTCATATAGGTATAAAAGGACACAGTTGAGAAAGTGGCCTATATGTATATATATTTATATAATAAATAAACTTACTAAATCAAATTATCTACATCCTCCTACCTCTCATTTTAGGAGAAATTCTGGACTTGTGCTGGTCCCTCTCAGATTCCTATCTTGCCTCTTGCAGCGTGGATAATTCTATTATTGTATGGGATGGAACTCACCTTCCTGATAAGATCCACGTTATCTCACAGCACTCTGGAATGGTTAAAGGAGTATGTTGGGACCCAATTGGGAAATATTTAGCTTCTCAATCAGATGACCGTAGCCTGCGAGTATGGAGGACAGAGGACTGGATAATGGAAACTCAACTTCAAGAGCCATTTCAACAGTGTTCTGGCACCACTCATCTGCTCCGGCTTTCTTGGTCACCAGATGGACGGAATATCGCGACAGCGCACGCTCTCAATAATACTTACCCTGTTGCTTATATAGTTGATCGGAATAATTGGAAATCTGATCATTCTCTGGTCGGGCATCAGAAAGCAATTGAAGTTGCAGCCTTCAACCACAACCTATTTTCCTATGACTCCAAGGCAACTCGAGGTCACACGATCGTTGCGCTCGGCTCTAAGGACGGTTCAATATCCATTTGGAGTACGGCCAAAACTAAACCTATTTTAGTTGTTGATAATATTTTCACGAGTTCGATTCTGGACCTCTCATGGTCTCCTGACGGCTATTGCCTTCTTGCCTGTTCTTGGGATAGCTCTGTAGCTAGTCTCTCTTTCACACGTTCGGAACTTGGCTACGTACTGAATCTCAGTCATCTGTTAAAGCTTCATATGGATATATACGGGTGTACAGGACTGCCTTCAACTGATAGTCTCCTTAACAATTCTTTCATTGAAACACCGATGATGCTCGTCTTGCAGCAATCAAATAATGCTCAAACCCTTGATAAGAGTGAGAATGGTAATTCTAATTCGGAACCTGTACTTCAGCCCACCCAAATCTCGACAGTTTCCATTCAAATAGAAAATCGTACCAAAGAAGGGAAGAGAAGAATCACACCGAAATTTATTTCACCTCCTTCACACCTAGCTCCTAAACCAATACCTACCAAAGCAGTAGAGAGTAATACTCTGAATTATTCTAGTAGTGTGCCTCTCATTACTTCTGGTATTCCCTCTCTTCACACTTCTGCTCTCTCTGCTAGTATCCAAATGAGTCAACTCCTTCCTGGTACTTCTGGTTCTGCTGAATCAGATGTTTTAAATTCAGCTACAGCTAAAATTACTTCTACAGTGACCAATCCTAGCCCGAACCTCAGTATTGGTTCTCTTTCCGCTCAAATGAATCATGGTGTATTTGCTACTCTTGCTGGGCCACCAATTATATCGAGTGTAACAGCCTCATGCGGTTCAAAAAGAGAACATATGCAAGATTTAACTACAACAAACAAAATGTCATCTATATCTCATGAAACTCCTCACTACTCAATCCATGTTGATAATACGAGGCTATTCGGTGCTCTATTACGAGTATGTTTGAAACCTTCAAGGCAATGGGACGTAATTTTATTGAGTCAGGTTGTATCATACTCTTGTTCTGAGTATTACATAATTATGGCTTGTTCTGATAGCAGCGTTCATGTGTTTTCTGTGTCTGGTCGAAGGCTCCTCTCTCCAATACAACTTTCTTCCCCAGTCATTAAAGCTATTGTTTCTGCCAAATTTTTGGTTGTCATTACGATGGAAATCGAAATTCATATGTGGGATATCGTTGGAATGCGCAGTGTTATCACTTCACAACCAGTTTCTCCTCTCATTGCAAATAAGAAATTGAAGGTGATTAACCTGTCTATCCATGATATGGGTCCTCTAATGACCTTATCTGATGATACATCTTACATCTTCAACCTAAATCTCATTAGTTGGCAGTGCATAAATTTGAATTATTCACTGCACTCACAACCCGATTTTATTTCTCACCCCTATTCTTCTATTCGTTCTATAGGCGCTAGTTCAATTGCACGAAGTCAATCTTTCATCGAAGCTCAATTGAACAGTGCGATTACCTTAAACTCGAAACAAGATTATCTTAGATGGTTACACCGTTATGTGGAGTTCTTAACTGATCATGAATTATCAATACAGTTGAAAGAGTTGCTTACAGATTTGGTTAAGCCTATTTTAGATGAGAGTGATTCTCAAGATTTGTCTCCATCACAAAAATTGACTTCAGATAACCCAACTTTTATCAATTCTCTTATTGCCATCGTTGGTAAAAACGTGCATTTACAACGAATCTATACTGAGTTTTCTGAATTATTACATTTATAATAAATTGCATTTTAATTATTAAATTATGATGAAAAATAAAGATTACTATTATTTTATATATTTAGAATGTGACTAAAAGTCAATGCATAACAATAAATGGCCCCAGGTTAGTCAAATTGTTGCCAAAATATTATTCTAAAGAGTCGAGACAAGGGTTCACTATATTTATTTGAGTCATAGAAATAAATCATTTTACAGGGTAACCAATAGGTTCTTATAGCTTCAGTGGGTATAAAATTTTTTGTACTCAAACAAACTTAGTGATTATGATCTTAAGAGATTATTAGAGATTATTCCAATATTTTCAATGATTTTAGAAAATTTTTCGAGTCTAATACCTACGTAGAACTGTGTTTTTTGTTTTGAGTTTTGTGAAGAAAAAATATGTCTTGAAACATTTGCAAAATCACCCGAAATTTCTGATCCAAATGGTTCTCAAAATGCACTGATCCGAACATCCTATATTTCTCCAATTTAGAGTGTTCGAGGAAATTGTGTCAGCTATTTTTCCTAGAATTTCAAGACTAGAAAGATAAATTGAAAAGCAGTGGCCGTTGATTCGCGATTTTCGCTGCATGCCTGAAAACACTCTTTCTTCACTAAACTCACCATACAAAATACAGTTCCAGGTCTTAAACGCCCTGTGGTTTACCGACTCTATACTATATAACTTCTGAAGTACTGGGCTGCCTATATTTTTCTTCCATAACGTTTGTTTTTTTAAATATCATAAGTATGAGAAAAATTTGGACAATGGAAAAAGTTTATGGGTAGACCAAGTTACTCTCCGATTTTCGATCCGACACAATTATTCTACTTGGTCTTTTTGGTTATTACAAAAAAAATTTAACTTACTTTTGCAAACTCATGTTAATTAATCATCCTACAATATCCTTTTTTACTTTTTACTTTAATAGTTTATTTTGGCTTGAATTAGATATACATATTGGAATCAAATGACAGATGTGTCTACATCACTTGGACGAATACTTGATCATTTAATTCAAAATACCTATTGTGATTTATCTCTTCTTCGTGAAATATTGCCACAAAAATCAGATAGAGAACGTAAAATTAAATTGGCACAGTTTGCCAAGAAAACTAAACACCAATTTGTGCGATTACTCGCACTCGCTAACTGGGCCTCCGCTCCAGAAACATCAAACAGTTTAGCCACATTTACTGCAAATCTAGATCAGCAATCTCGACTGTATATTGACACTGCAAACCAACTATTAAGACAAGAAAAAGAAATTTTAAGATTACTTGACGTTCCTCAATTCAGCATCGTCAGTGCAATTGAAATACTCAGGTTTTGATAGAAATATAATCCTTTCTCTCTTCAGTTGATTGAATGTACAGCAGTTAAAATTTTATTACTGGTATATACTTTCCCAATACGATACTGCTTAATTTCCTGGTTTAGATGCGTATTTTATATATAAAATCCCCTTGTATAGTTCTTATGGCATGCACGTAGTGGCTATTCACCTGGATTTGAATAAAAGCGTTTTATACCTTTTTCTTTTAGAACCGGTAATTTTTCATTTCTTCCAACTTGCATTTCAAGTAATGTCAAAAATCTGCCTCCCTTCTCCAACTCTGAAAAGCTTTCTACACTTCATAAACTCGATCAAACGCTTAGACTTCGTCTCATCCACCTTCTGCCTAACCTACCCCATTCCATTACTCCACACCTTAATTTATTTCCAAAGGGATGTCTTACGATGCATGTGAATAATGAGTTCAATGCCCGATTAACCATTATGGGAGAGAATACTGAAATTCCTTGGAGGTTAATTCAACTTGATTTCCTTATTAGGAATCATCATTCTTTTGACAACCGCCCTCTTGTTCACTCTAACCAGAAATTGTATCTTCATAAACTGGTACAGTCTCGACTATTCATACAGGTTTTTATTCTATTTACTACTTTTCAGTTCAGATATTATTATATACGATGTATATACCTAACTTATAAATCAGGGTTGGAAAACACTTGCAAAACGCCGCTCGGGTCAATAATTTGAAATTCTCCAAAAATTCCGATATCAAATCCATTAGCTTTGAAGCCATTAGTAAAGTCATAATTTAAAATAAGGATTCGAGTCTCTATCATATTCGCCTTAATTGAGAATTAAATGTAAAAAAGCTACGTCCGCTCTACCATGGCATGAACAATATAAGGCCAGTTTTAACATAGTTCAAATTTTAATTGGACCGATAAATCAAAAGCCGTATACGATAGAACTTAGAAATGTATTATTACCATATATCAGTGTTCCCATCCTTTCTCTTTGTAACGCCCCCTAAAGTGCTTGAAACTTTCAGAAGGCCCCCATACTTCATTGCTTATTAAGTCAGAATATAATGCTTTTTTAATAATTCCTTGCTAAGAAGCCATCTGTAACTGTTGATCCAAAACTGAGACATAATACATTGGATATAGTCTGATTGATGAATAATTTTCTTGTGGGCAGCTTGTAATTGAGCAACACAACAATGTTACAATGATATTTACATATATAACAATAAATTATCATTCAGTGCCCCCTTCTCAACGTTCCCCCAACGCTCCCTTCCTCTCCAGCGCCCCCCTGAGGCAAGCAAACGCCCCCGTTGGGAACCACTGCCATATATAAACATCGTATCAGGGTATGCAATTCAGCTGTCAAAAATTTGATATGTCATCATATGATTGTGCAATAGGCTCTTTTTAGAACGAAAAATGATGCTGTTCGAACTCATTTTAAACATCGTTATCCCCATTTATAATATTTGATTTTTTGATTGGACAACAATAGAAAAGTCTAAATCCCAAAAATCTTAAAATCTTAATTGAAATGTCTCTGCATTCCTCAGTTGCTATGGAAGCAAAATTTGAATGTTTCGTCATAACTCAAAAAGTATAGCTCGTGGATACTAAGAAATTATACCATTTAATCCACAGGTTGTTACTTCCTATATATGATAATACGTATTCGTATCTAGTAATATATCAGATTATTTATTTATCTTATAAATATTATTTACAACATGTGGCGGTGACAGTATGATTACAGTTGACCAATCAAATTAGTAGCGTGTCGTGTAATAAATTGTCGTGTAGCCAAATGTCTCAATAACAAAATGTCGTGTAATAAAATGTCTGTAACGAAATGTCTGTAACTAGATGTCTTGTAACGTTATGTCGGTATTCCTGTTACGGAAGGGTACATATTAGATATTAAAATGGAGATCATTGCAAATGAAAATAGATGAAAGCACTGTGTTTCACTAACTCCGACAAACTTTTGGATAATAAAGTCTAAGACAAAGGGAAAATCGCAAACGAGTCAGGATGATCTGAAAAATTTGGAATTTAACCGACCCTGTAGCTACTAGGTTCTACCTTACTATTTTTACATTTAATTGAATCCAAAAGGATTTTTGGGAATCTCATAAACTTTCGGGGTCTGGGGCAAGGGTTTATCTAAGATTTTCTAGCGCGGCACTTTTTCAATGATGTAAAACTTATACGGCACCTAATTTACAGGGGTATATTCAGGTTTTCTGTAACTGACCAAAGGCCTAAATTTCTGTGTTCAATATAAATCATATATTCCAATATATTACCCAACCAATTTATTAGTATACAAGCGGGCTTCGCTTGCTTGCGCTGCGCGGCTGGCGGACACTTTGTGTTCGCCGGAGGCGCCCTGCGGGCGCCTGTGGTCACCATTGATTAATTATAAGGGAAATAACATCTCTAAATACGTATGTTCTACTGTTATAATCGACATCGCACGAAAAATCACCAAATTTAACAAATTTTAAAATTTTGATGAGTAATGATGACGTCATAAAAAAGTGATGAGTCATCATTTTTTGATGATAGTTGCATCATATGTGAGGTATGTTAGTATACAGATTCTATTAAAATTTCAGCCTTCTATCTCCTATAATGGCTGAGTTATGCTCGAATAACTGTATTGCTTAACTTTTAAAAATGTGACAATGACGTCATAATTCCATGATGAGTCGACATTTTGTTCTGAGCTCAGAACTTACTGGAGCCATAGCCAAAAGACTCCCACATGCCAAAAATCAGCTTTCTGCGCCTGCAGTTTCTTCAATCAATTCGTAACAGATATATATATATATATATATATATATATATATATATATACAGTAGAACCTCTATAAGTGGGGTCTCTATATGTGGGGGGACCTCTATAAGTGGGGCAATTTTTTGACATCTTTGCTCATTTCCATACAGATAAACCTCCATAAGTGGGGAAGTGCCATTATGCGGGGAATGGGGGTGACTTTTAGGCTAATAATACCTCACGACACTAAGATTAACCTCTATATGTGGGGAATATGATAGGAGTTTTTCTATGCGAAATTGGATATTAATCAAAACAACCGTTCACAGATGAATCGGAACTTGGGATTGTGCTATACCATTTGCTGGAAATTTCGTGCCTCACAAATCAACCCTTTCTCATATCATTACACCCTTAATAAACCATTAAAAAATCGTAAGAAAGTAATAATAAATTTTAGGGAAAGTAGAATAGAGAATTCTCATAGTAATACTAAGGCAAGCTTGTTTTATGGGAATATTACAATTGGAATCATAAGTGGGGAATGGGGGAGTATCATCATGCTAGCCGGCCCAACCTCCCCCACTTATAGAGGTTCTACTGTATATATATATATATATATATATATATATATATATACTATATACAAACATTAATCGAGTTTTAATAGTAAGCATAAATATTACCATATTTTTGTTTGCTGCATGGTGTTATAGCTAACCCATAGCATTCTAATACACTAAGGCACTGCATGTGCCATGGATGGGTTAATGCCGTTCAATGTAGATTTTGGAAGATTGTGTTTAGCATCAATTATATCATTCTAATATGCAACAATAGTAGGATCGGAATATATTATTGACTATGTTAACCGAGTATTACCCAATCTAATCGCCTTGACTAAATTTTGAGGATATAATAGATGTTTATTGACAATTCTAAGGTAAATTGCAAACAAATCAGCAGTTCAACAATCACAAAAAACAACATTAAAAAACATACAAAAACATCTACTATCTTCAATTGTAATGAGGTCAAGTACAGAATGACATCTAGTATCGTTAATGAGTAATGAGGTTAGTTAGTAGTTAGAATACATCGTACATCTAGTACACATCTACGTAGTATCTTTAGTGAAAGTAAGTACACATGAAGATATAGTACACGTATACACATCTAGCATATAATCTTGATTGCACTGAGGTAAATTGTGTAGGAATTAAGTGAGGGTCTTTTGAGTATCATCAGGTCAGCTATAAGAGATAAGTACGAATTAGATACTAAATTTTTTAAGCTTTGTATTGTCAGATTTCGCGACTAATGCATTAAAATTCTTAACTCTCCTTGATAGAATACAATTTGAAACAGTTATTACTAATCAATGTAAAATATCCCATCGCCATACTTTCCCACTAACAAACTACGGCATGGGTCAGCATAAAAGTTTTTACATAAAATTTCTGAGGTGTCTATCTTCATAAAAGTCTCGTAAATAATATTCACAAAATCAATATGCCGAGTTGACAAGTTGATTTATTAGGTTCACTTATGTTTCCATCACTTACACATAAGTGAACCTAATAAATCAACTTGTCAACTCGGCACCTAAATAAATCCCTGGTCTGGGAGGCGCCGCGCTGTGATCCCTCTAGTGGGGTCCAGGGGCAAAACCACTTGAAGCTAAAGCCAGTTTGATTACTAGACCAAAATCTTCCAGATTTGTTAGCTCGTGTTGTACACCTTGCCTGACTGGAAGACATACAAATATTATTTCCATCACATGTAGTCTCCAAGCAGGAGAGGCAGTGGCGGTTCCATTGATATCAAGGGGGGCCAAGGTCAACTTAAATTCCACCCTGCTAGAATGAGAAGACCAGCATTAATGCAGGAACGTAGCCAGGGTTTTGTATTTGAGGGGTCGTGAGCGAACGAAGCGAGCAAATAAGGGGGCTGGTGGGCTTGCCCCCCATAAAAATTTCAAAATACGCTGAAATATCGATCAACAGCTATTCGAACCATCTATGAAGCAATAGTTTTGATCTAATTTATCTTATTATTCATTCGTTTTGATGCATAGAAATCAAGAAAATAGAAGGCAACTTTAATACTTTATTTGTTGGGGGCCGAAAATATATATTCTATCGCCATACTTTACAACAATATCACTCTCTCCACTTTTCAATCCCTTTGTCTTCAATTATCAACAAAATTAATTCTAGTAATTTAGTACAAGTTTGAATCGGTATAAAAGTTGTTTTCGAATATCTTTTTGTTATCAAAGTTATCAATTTGAATGAATGTTTTATAGATAACAAGCGAGCATCACTTGATTGCGCTGCGCGGCTGGCGGACACTTTATGTCCGCCGTAGGCGCTCTTTGTGCGCCTGGGCTCACATTGATTAATAATAAGGGAGGTAACATCTCTAAACATTATTATTAATATGCACATCTATTAAAATTTCAGCCTTCTATTTCCTAAAATGACTGAGTTGTAGTTGAAAAACTGAAATTTCTAATTATAAAAAAGTGACGATGAAGTCATAATTCCCTGATGAGTCGACATTTTCGTCTGAGATCAGAACTTAGTCGAGCCATAATATATATACGTATATATTTACACACATACACAAACATTAATCGAGTTTTAATATTTAGGATGGTAACGCAGTCGATAACAACAATAGATGGATACATAAATGAACCTCTGTATAATAAATATACGAGAATTTATTGAAGCCCTACAGAATTTGATACTTGCATCGTTTTATCAGTTGTTAAAACGTTACAATCTGAAATATGTTAGATTTTTTGTATAATACGAGAAAACTGCATCCACGTAATTTATGCACTCACTGAATAATCAAATACAGGTCAGCAATATATTTTATTTCATTCGTAACAAACTCAAAATCTATTTAATACATTTCTTTATTAAATCCTCTGCGAACTATTCAAATATCCTTCAAGATAGGGCTAAAAAGAATATACAGAATAATCGGATAGTCGTTTGAAATGATCCTAACGAATATTCGTATGCGTTAAATCAGTGCCGGATTAAGCACGTGGCAGAAGTGGCATATGCCACGGGCCCCGCGCTTTCATTTACTTGTGCCTCATGATCTCCAACTGTTCTGGTGAACGATCGTTCTCTAAACTCCAACTCCTTATATTATATATCATAGGCGTAGCACCCGGTCCGCCTGGTCCGGCCATCTGCGAAGGCACAATACAAGCTTTTAGTAATAGCATGGTTTGCCCGGAGCAGTACTATGGGCCCCGCGTAAAAAATATGCCACGGCCCCGCGCAACCTTAATCCGGCCCTGCGTTAAATGGAAAATATTGCAAATAATTGTGGCATTGTTGAGTTCTTCAGTCGAAAAAATTTTTTTGAACTTATTGTGAAGAGGGATTTACTTTGGGGATAATAACCTTGTATATATAAACATAGATTTTAGGATCAAAACTTCTTATTGCTTGAAAATTAGGATTGGTTTGGTTAAACGATGTAGGCTGAAAAATTATTACGTCATCTAAACAAACGAATATCCGTTTCAACCCTACTTTAAGAGATATGACCATGTTAATATCACACTTGTTTCAGTTATAACGAGACCTTCAGTGGGGATCGGGAAGGCGGTATTTCATTAGCATTATTTCATTTTTTAATAATATAATCAAGGCTGCTAATTTGGTGTATAATTGGCTACAAACATTTAATTCACGTATTGAAGTCTCATAGCCGTCAATATATTTTGAAATGCTGCATTATATCAACTGTCTAACTCAATCTGTAACAATAAATCCCCTATACAGGAGAACTCGGTTAGTACGTATCCCTCCGGGAAGTGGAAAAAAGTACGTACTAACCGAAGTACGTTGTATCCCGAGTACGTACTAACCGAGTTCTACTGTACCTGAAATATAATGGGATACTGATAAAAATCATGAGAAGATTGGATATTGAAGTCGACTTTTACTCTCCAAAAGTTGACGATAAGAAATATTGTAATTTGCACCAGACATTTGACGATATAAGCCAAAAAGATGTTCTAATGGATTTTGTATTCGAGATGTTAGTACGTAAATATAAAAGTTTTTGGACACTTGAGCTATCCAGCCTTTTAGATCCAGGTCACTAAGAAAGATGTTTTGTTTTTACTCTTTGACTTGAGTTTATTATTCGTAGGATAGAAGAGTTATTTACATGATTCTGCAATAGTGAATTCCTGTGTTGGACTTCAATTATGGATAGTATGCATTTAATAGAATTATATTGATCAGAAAATGCTTGTCTAGCGACGTTTCCATTTCCGGTTTGAACCATTTTGGGCGGGAAAGCCATAATAATTCGGGGTATACCGTATACTATAAATAGAAAACCCAAGCCATCCAAGGGTTTAACACCCGAATGTCGGTTCGGATTCTTTGGTTAGCACAGATAAAAACAGGTCTTTGTGAAAGTGTAGAATTTGGTGAATTAAATCAGATCACTTTAGTATGAACTGTGGTCACATATATTGGTTTAAAACAAAGATAATTTTTGGTGTGTTTATTGTGGGATATGTCCGGGTTGGGATTAGCAGATTTATAATGGGATATGTCCGGGTTGGGATTATTGGGGTTTGTAAAAGGCTTACTTCTGATATTCAAATACACTAGTAACTTTATTTTTGAGATAATTGGTGGGTTTATATCAGCCAATAGTAATACGCTTTAATGACTTAAATCTACCAGTTCAGAGATATTGATGAAAACAGTTCCATTTGGAAGTAGCCATTTGGAAATACCATTTGGAAGTAGCTACCTGACGGTTATCTTTTTGATTAGAAATCAATTGTAAAGCAAGAGCTACAATTGGGATTTCGGAAATGTCTTCAACTTCTGCAGTTTATTTGATACATTCTGATACTTTAGAAAGGCGGACTCGCTGTTGCTTCTAAGAAATAGTGTAAGGCTCTTTCTATAGCTAATTTCACTTGCTACTTCGTCAGACACATTAGATAAATCTTGATCACCTGAAAGAGAAAGTCGACTATTTTTCAATTTTAAAAAGAGTTTATGTTATCAGCTATATAATCGACATTGGACGTCATAATTCCATGATGAGTCGACATTTTCTTCTGAGGTAAGAACATAGTGGAGCTATAGCCAAAATACTCTCCTGGCAGCTTCTTCAATCAATTCGTTACAGAGATATATATAACAAGCGCGCTTCGCTTGCTTGCGCTGCGCGGACGGCGGACACTTTGTGTCCGCCAGAGGCGCCCTTCGGGCGCCTGGGATCACATTGATTAATTATAACGGGGATAACACTCTAAATATGTCTGCCCTACTGTTATAATCGAAATCGCAGGAAAAATTAACAAATTTGTTAATTTTTAAAATTTTTGATGTGTAATGATGACGTCATAACAGAGTGATGAGTCATCATTTTTTGATGATAGTTGTGCCATATGTGAGATATATTAATATATTTATTCTATTAAAATTTCAGCCTTCTATCTCCTATAATGGCTGAGTTATGCTCGAATAACTCTGTTGCTTAACTTTTAAAAATGTGACAATGACGTCATAATTCCATGATGAGTCGGCATTTTGCTCTGAGCTCAGAAGTTAGTGGAGCCATAGCCAAAAGACTCCCACATGCCAAAAATCAGCTTTCTGTGACTGGCAGTTTCTTCAATAAATTCGTTACAGAGGTATATATACTTACTATTAAAACTCGATTAATGTGTATATATGTGTATACAAGCGCGCTTCGCTTGATTGCGCTGCGCGGCTGGCGGACACTTTGTGTCCGCCGGAGGCTCCCTTCGGTCGCCTGGGGTCACATTGGTTAATTATAAGGGAGATAGCATCTCTAAATATGTCTGTCTTACTTTTATATTCGATATTACTTGAAATATCACCAAATTTGTCAATTTTAAAATTTTTGATGCGTAATGATGACGTCATAACAAAGTGATGAGTCATCATTTTTTGATGATAGTTGATGTGAGGGATGTTAGTATGCAGATTCTATTAAAATTTCAGCCTTCTATCTCCTATAATGGCTGAGTTATGCTCGAATAACTGTATTGCTAAACTTTTAAAAATGTGACAATGACGTCATAATTCCACGATGAGTCGACATTTTGCTCTGAGCTCAGAACTTACTGGAGCCATAGCCAAAAGACTCCCACATGCCAAAAATCAGCCTTCTACGCCTGTCAGTTTCTTCAATCATAGCCTACTATATATAAGGCCTAAGAGTAACTTAACCAGGGATGCAGTAGAAGATGGATGAAGAAATACATGAGCTGCCTTAAATCATTAACAAAACACAATAGAGCTTAGGAATGTATTATCAGCATATATAAATATGGTGTCAAAGCACCCATATCCATTGTTAAAATTTAGATTAGTCATCAAATGATTGCGCAACAGGTTATATTTGGGTCAAATTTAGTGATTTTCAGAGGCCGTTTAAGGGCATTTCTAAGTGTTTTTATTATATGGTTTTTCGCATAGAACTGAGATGTGAATGTGTTAATACTAAAAATTTGGAATTTTTTCATGGAATGTTCTTACATTCCAGTGTTGCTATGGAAACGTGTTTTGGTCAGTTGGGGCTATATCTTGAAAACAGCGATAGCTGGACATTCAAATTTAATCCCATTTGATTGCAAATGGGCTACTTCCTATTTAGCTATAATACAATTTCTGTGTCTAAATTCGATTGTTTACGAGATATTCGACAAATTATCAAATGTGACCAATATGATAAATTGTCTAATAACTCGTAAATTATTGAATTAAGACATATAAATTGTATCATAGCTTAATAGGAAGTAGTCTATTTGCTATCAAATGGGATTAGATTTGAATGTCTAGCTATCGATGTTTTCAAGATATAGCCCCAACTGACCAAAACACGTCTCCATAGCAACACTGGAATGTAAGAACATTCCATGAAAAAATTCAAAATTTTTGTATTTATTAACACATTCACTTTCCAGTTCTATGCGAAAAACCTTATAATAAAAACACTTAGAAGTGCCCTTAAACTGCCTCTGAAAATCACTAAATTTGACCCAATTATAGCCTGTTGCGCAATCATTTGATGACTAATCTAAATTTTAACAACGGATATGGGTGCTTTGACACCATATTTATATATGCTGATAATACATTCCTAAGCTCTATTGTGTTTTGTTAATGTTTTAAGGCAGCTCATGTATTTCTTCATCCATCTTCTACTGCATCCCTGGTTAAGTTACTCTTAGGCCTTATATATAGTAGGCTATGGCTATGCTTCAATCAATTTCGTTACAGATATACAGTGGAACCTGTATATAACGACCACCCAAGGGACTGGACAAAATTGGCCGTTATACACAGGTGACCGTTATATACAGGTGATTGTCTTAAGCCCCAAAGGTATCAACGTAGTGCAATAAATATCAAGCTTTTAGAAATCCATTACTTGAAGTAATTACATGAAACTTGTTTATCATTCGTAACAGGTCCTATAATAAATACAATGAAAAGGTGAAAAAGGTGATGGTCGTTATAGACAGGTAGTGGCCGTTATAGACAGATGATGGCCGTTATACACAGTTTTAGGGTCAATAAGGGACTACAAACGGGTGGCCGCTGGCCTCGTTGAGCAGGAGACCGCTATACACAGGTTCAATATTATGGAATTTCGGACGGGACTGTTCATTAGTGACCGCTATAGGCAGGTTACCGTTATATTGAGTGGCCGTTATAGCAGGTTCGACTGTATATATATATTTATCCCCTTACTATTAAAACTCGATTAATCTATATTTGTGTATATCTATATATCTGTAACGAATTGATTGAAGAAACTGCCAGGCGTAGAAGGCTGATTTTTGGCATGTGGAAGTCTTTTGGCTATGGCTCCAGTAAGTTCTGAGCTCAGAGCAAAATGTCGACTCATCATGGAAATATGACGTCATTGTCACATTTTTAAAAGTTAAGCAACACAGTTATTTGAGCATAACTCAGCCATTATAGGAGATAGAAGGCCGAAATTTTAATAGAATCTGTATCCTAACACGTCACACATATTATGCAACTATCATCAAAAAATGATGACTCATCACTTTGCTATGACGTCATCATTACTCATCAAAATTTAAAAAATTGTTTTTTCAAGTGATATCGATTTTAAAACTAAGTTGGAAATATTTAGAGATTATATCTCCCTTATAATTAACCAATGTCACCTCCAGGCGTCCGAAGGGAGCCTCCGGCGTATACGAAGTGTCCGCCAGCGCAAGCGAAGCGCGCTTGTATACTATATATACAAACATTAATCGAGTTTTAATAGTAAGGATATATATATATATCTGTAATGAATTGATTGAAGAAACTGCCGGTCATAGAAAGCTAATTTTTGGCGTGGGAGTCTTTTGGCTATGGCTCCAGTAAGTTCTGAGCTCAGAGCAAAATGTCAACTCATCATGGAATTATGACGTCATTGTCACATTTTAAAAGTTAAGCAACAGAGTTATTCGAGCATAACTCAGCCATTATAGGAGATAGAATGCTAAAATTTTAAAAAATCTGTATACTAACATGCCTCACATATGATGCAACTATCATCAAAAAATGATGACTCATCACTTTGTTATGACGTCATCATTTCGTATCAAAAATTTTAAAATTGACAAATTTCGTGATTTTTCGAGTGATATCGATTATCACATTAGGACAGAAATATTTAGAGATACTATATCCCTTGTAATTAACCAATGTGACCCCAGGCGACCGAAGGGAGCCTCCGGCGGACACAAAGTGTCCGCCAGCCGCGCAGCGCATGCAAGCGAAGCGCGCTTGTGTATATATATAAACACCAATCGGGTTTTAATAGTAAGGATGTGTATATTAATATACCACACATATTTGCAAATATCTTCAAAAGATGATGACTCATCACTCTGTTATGACGTCATTATTAAGTATCAAAATTTCAAAATTGACAAAATTGGTGATTTCTCGTGCGATATCGATTATAACATTAGGACAGGCGTATTTAGGGATGTTATCTCCTAAATAATTAATCAATGTGACTCCTGGCCCTCCCGACGGACATAAAATGTCCGCCTGCCTCGTGCAACGCAAGCAAGTATATATATAAATATTAATCGAGTTTTAATAGTAAGGATATATATATATATATATATATGTTATGGACCAGAGTGTAAATTGGCCAAGATTTGTGAATCTTGGCTAAATCTTGGCTAAACGCAACTTTGGCTGAGCCAAATTGTTGTGTTAACCTAAATTTGATGGGAGCATCATACATTATGAGTCAATATAAATAGTACATTTATTTAATCTTATTGCCTTATGCGTGAGAGTAGTCAAGATGATGATTACCAGTTGAGAAAATCTTTTAACGCCAATATAAAACTCATTCATGTTAACAGTAATTAGCAATGCACAATAATTAATTAAAAATATTAACAATTCAACAAAGGTATGAATCATTCGTACAGTTACTTGCTCTGTTATGAGGTACAGGGTGTAGTTCAGTTGTTACTTGCTCTGTTACGAGGGACATGGTGTAGTTCAGTTGTTACTTGCTTAATTCAGTTGTCACTTGCTTTGTTACGAGGGACAGGGTGTAGTTCAGTTGTTACTTCCTTAATTCAGTTGTCACTTGCTTTGTTACGAGGGACAGGGTGTAGTTCAGTAGTCACTTGCTCTGTTATGAGGGATAAGGTGTAGTTCAGTTGTTACTTGCTCTGTTATGAGGGACAGGGTGTAGTTCAGTAGCCACTTGTTCTGTTACGAGGGACAGGGTGTAGTTCAGTAGTCACTTGCTCTTTTCTGAGGGATAGGGTGTAGTTCAGCTGTTACTTGCTCTGTTATGAGGGACAGGGTGTAGTTCAGTAGCCACTTGTTCTGTTATGAGGGACAGGGTGTAATTCAGTTGTCACTTGCTCTGTTATGAGGGACAGAGTGTAGTTCAAATACGTTCAATATACTAAGAATACTATCAAACAATCTACACTTGGACGTACTCCCTTTGAGGTGCACTTTAGGAGGATCCCCCTGATCTATCTGTAGATTTGATGCTATGATGTAGATGACAGATGGGTAGCGAGATCATCGAATTCTCTACTCAAACTACCGAGACTACAGCAGTTCCTGTCCCACGATCGAGCACGGCTACCCTCCTCCTCCCACTCTCTCGCATGACTCTATGTCAGCCGGATGTGACGATTCCTTCAGCCGATGTTTCTAACCAAGTTGATAGAGACCAACAGCCTCAGCCATGTTATTCATATAGCCCAGAACCTGTCCACGGTACACCGAAGTTGAAGTTCCCTCCTCACCTCTCTCTTCTACTGACGAGCTGAATGAAGCGATTCTTACGACTTGGAGATTAGACCACTTATTAAGACTGATTTACATCATTTGTTAACCTAGACGATATACTGTAGTACTGTTGCGTGGTATTCTGAGGCACCGTGGTATTTTGAGGCAGTAGTCAAATTAACCATGGATATTCAACTTGCGTGGTATTCTGAGGTACCGTGGTATTCTGAGGCAACACCAACCTGTGATCATGATGCAATCATTTACATAGTTCTAATTTAGATATGACACAATTTGATGGCACGCGACACAATTTATTATGGTAGAACCCCATATGGACC